>JAUCMX010000011.1:22972290-22994790 GCA_033459395.1 Hemibagrus guttatus
CGAAACTTTACATTTTCAGACATTCAGGAGTTTATGTTTTCGTGCTGCATCTATCGCGGCAACATCCATTTATAGCTGCTATAATTCATTCATTCATTGTCTACCGCTTATCCGATCTACTCTTGGGTCACGGGGAGCCTGTGCCTATCTCAGGCGTCATTGGGCATCAAGGCAGGATACACCCTGGACGGAGTACCAACCCATCGCAGGGCACACACAAAGGCAAAAATTGATCAGCTTCTGTTCACATATATCCCAACTACCCCGGGTTTAAATCCCTTTTTGCTCCATTACTGCATCAATACTTTTAAAATTCTTGGATTTTATGCATGTGTAACATCTTTCCAATTAACTTCTGCATAAAAATGAGTTTAACAAAGTGAACTTCGTTTGAGAGCGAGCTCCACCTGATATTTCACCTATATTTAAACATTCTTAAAAAAAATAAACAGTAAGTAGTCTATATAGTGTGAGTCATATCCACCATGGAAGCATGATGAATTGGTCAGCATTGTTTTAACTAGCACCTGTCCTCATAATGACCCGTACAGGGACCTGGAGGATGCTGCTGGATGGCACTAGTGCAGAGAAGCTGGGGGAATCTGTAGATCATGCTCCATCAGTGCCTCTGGGGCTTTTCATCACTCCCAATTACTAACATTCAGGCTGCATTGGTCTTTCTGTTTCAGGTGATGGGTCAAGACCCTGTTTCACTGTGGAGCAATGTCCAGGTACGCTAGGGCGCAAATGAACAGGATGTGTTCCTGTAAGAGCTTTCAAACTTCCGTCTAGGGAACATTCTGATGATAGTCCTGGATCTGGGTCCTATAATAATAATAATAATAATAATAACAATAATAATAATCATAATAATAATTAAACACAAAGCTGAAAAGGAAAAACTAACTATTTTTTTTTACTTTGAACTTAACGAAAAAAAAAAAAAAAAAAAGCAAAATGTTTTTTTAAAGGATAATGTCAATCTTAAAAATGCTTAACTAATTGATAAAGTAATTTTTCTGTTCAAGAAACTATAAATCAAACCCAAACTTTTTCCCCGACACAATGAAAAAATCCTGTCTGCTACTTCTGGTATATCAGGTAACAGAAAGATCTGCGGTTAGATAGGCAGGTTTTTGAAGAGGGGAAGACGGCAAAAAAATCTGTGAGTAATTTGTATGAAAAGTTTTTTTTCCTACAATTCCTGAAGCAACAAGTTTAAGGGTAGATTGTCGAGGAATGCTACTATTACAAAGATGTACAAAGAATGAAAATATTACAAAGAAATCCTTGCTCCTTATATGTTTTGATCACGAAAAATGTTTTAACGACGGAAAATGCCATTTTTATTATTTTCATTTAAACGTAATATCACACGCTAAAGAGAGCGCAACTAGCAAAACAATTTGAATGATACAAGCTGTAAAAATGAGGAGACAAGAAATGATGAAATCATTTAGGACATTTTAAATAGAAAACAAAAAAATAATCATGTATTAAAACGATTAGAAATGAAAATGTATGTAAAAATTTTTGGGAATTTTGTCCAAAACGCTAGCATGATCTTTACTTCTGTTCATTTTTGAGCCCTGTTCTTAATTTGTTCTTAATTTAATTCCAAATACTTCATTTTGTTTCTCTAAGAAAAGGCAAAAGTTTATCAGCTTCTGCAGTTTTTCCCTACAATTCCTGAATTAACAAGTTCTGAGTAGATTGTAGAAGTGGAAATTTTACACAGAAATCCTTGTTTCTGGTCATGAGGCAGAATCAGAAATGGATGCAAATGTTGTTAGAAGTTTAGTAAAGGAAACCGGTGGACAGCATGAAGAAAAACAGGGAAATCAGGAACAGACAAATAGTCAGGCGATTAGCAATATAAAACAATATAAATTTTTTTTTTTTTTAAATGGCAATAAGGTAAGATAAGAAAATAATAGAAACAAAGGCATGGGAAGTTCAAGTGAGTGTACACAGAGCATTACTTCACACAGAACAATGAAACACAAGCTAAATACTAAAAGAACTAATAAAGTGGACAACTAAAAAGAGCCAACGACAAGCCATGGGAGGAGACTAGACAAAATGCACCAAAAAACTGTACATGGCAACGCAAACAAACATGACAACATGGCATCTGGCAGATGGCCCTTATTCAGGTCGACGTACAAAAGTGCTTTTTATCAACTAATCCATCAATACCTGTTTGCTAGGTCTCAGACTAAAAATACCACAAGTCTAAAACTCTGTTGGAAGGAAATATAGCACTTTTTTTGGTAGACTTTTAAATGTTTCAGGAAGAGGTAGGTCTTCACTCGTCGTTTGAAGACAGCCAGTGACTCAGCTGTTTGGCTGTTAGGGGAAGTTCATTCCACTACCTCGGTGCCAGAGCAGAGGAGAGTCTCGACGTATACCTACCTTGTACACTGAGAGATTGTAGATCCAGTCGTGCAGAGCTAAAAGATCTGAAAAAACTTGGTGCAGTCCGAAGAGCCGAGAGCAAAATACGTGACATGGTTCATATGCGGTGTTTTTTTTTCCTAATACTAAAGGCTAGCATACTGTATATAAACAGTTGATGGTACATATGTAACAATTTATAAAAATTACTACAAAACATCAAAAGTAGGTTTAACAAGAAAAAGTGATAGATGTTCTGCAGGACATGGGGTGTAGGGGTGAGGTCAAACATCTTCGACAAGTGGAGCTGTGAGTGCTGTGATTCTCAGGTTTATGATAGGTTATACTGCCTCAGGAGATGAGCAAGGTACACCAGAGCTCGAAGCATTCAGTCAGTGAGTCAGGATCAGAATCATGTTTTATTGCCCAAGTACGCTGGAGAATACAAGGAATGTGTCTTGAGCTCTCACTGTGCTTATTAGGCATTGAATATTACAATAACATAACAAGACGAGACTCTACTCCACTCTAAGTTACTCCATCTTAACCCCAAACACACAGTAATACAGTCGTGATGTTTGTGTGTTCATAATTCATGAGGAAAAAGCAGCTCCCTGGTGTCTTGTAGTTTTGGCACACTTTGAGCATCTGCTGGAGAGAAACAGGTCAAGAATATGGTGGCCTTGGGTGAGGGGCAATTATGGTACTTATTTTTTTCTCACTTCTTAGCTCTGGAAAAGGACAAGTCTTTAAAATAGGGCAGGTTTCTCCCTACATCTGTGTAGAACAGCTCCTGTGGTTGGTTCTTCCTCAGTTGATGCAGGAAGTATATCCTCTGCTCAGTCTTTTTTGGCAATAGAGTCAGTGTTGTATTTACCCTTAAAGTCTTGAGAGATAGTGGTTCCCAAATACTAAAAGATCTTCATAACCATTATAGGATGGTTCTATATATAATGTAATTATAGTAAGGTGAAGTCAGTAATCAAGAACAGCCCCTGAACAACCCCTCAAAATTCCACCTTGTGAAATCCACACCCTGAATCCCACCTCCAGAAGTCCACCTCCTGAATCCCACCCCATGAACTCCACCTCCAGAAGTCCACCTCCTGAATCCCACCCCATGAAGTCCACCTCCTGAAGTCCACCCCCTGAATCCCACCCCGTGAAGTCCACATCCTGAAGTCCACCCCTGAATCCCTCCCCTTGAAGTCCACCTCCTGAAATCCACCCCTTGAAGTCCACCTCCTGAAGTCCACCCCCTGAGTCCCACGCTACTGGATTGTTCAAACCACACTAGAGACCCTAACTGTTGAACTGCCTGTCTATACACAGACTCATCACGATTTTGTTTTTCAGACCATTAACCCCATCACCCCACAAAACACAAAATCCCATTTGTTTTGTTGCCTTTAGCTGGATTGTAAACTGGACCATAAAAAGCAGGTTTATTGTGAGAAGAATGCTTGAGCTACTGTAAGTGAGGCCCAGGGGTGGAATGTAACAAACCCTCATTACAGTAGAGTATATGGTTCACTTTATTGGTATTTTTGGGGTAGAATTAAATCCCAATTTACAGAGTAAAAATAAATTTAATGCATTTAACCCTAGAAGATTTAAGGTCTTGTCGAAAATTCTTAAATAATTCATCTTTTAACTAGAGACCTAATCAAAATAAAGCTTGTTCTGATGAAAGTTTACAGTCAGCAACTGCAGCAATGTTTGAGACCGTGACGTTGAGATGAGCTGATAAACTGTTGTGTTAAATATCTAAGCATTGCTGCAACTTGTAGAATAACATGTAAAGCCCATCTTTGTTAGCTAGCTTAATAAAAAAATTTAGCTAACAATCATAGCAATCTAATAAGAATGCTAACACTGTTGCTCTTTATCTACAGCTATAGTTGAAAAAGTGTTCACGTTAGCATATCTCATTTTGTTAGTTGGCTTAATTGGTTAAAAAAAAGCTTTCCTTGGATCTAGAACATTTTCAGATTACCTTTGTCTATTGTAGATGTCAACATATCTTTTTTTTTTTTGTAAGTGTAACCTTTTGCCAGATGACTAGTGTAAGTATTAAGGGTTTAGAATTAGTGTTGATTTTCAGGGGTTAGTGTACAAGATAAGATGTAAGGATAGGGTTTCAGGTTAGGGTATAGGGGCATGATAGGGGAAGAGTTTAGGGTAGGTTAAGTTTTGGGGTTTTGGATAAGGTTAGGGTTTAGAGTTGGGGTTAGGGGTTAGTGTTCAGGTTAGGATGTTGGGGTAGGGTTAACATTTAGTTTAAGGGTTAGGAGTTAGGTTAAGGGTTTGGGGTTTAGTCTTAGGAGTTAGTTCAAGATAGCATATAGGGGTAGGGTTTCAGGTTAGGGTATAGGGATTACAGTTCTGGTTTGGGCTTTAGAGTTTAAGGGGTAAAGTAGGGGAAGGGATTAGGGTTAGGGTATAGGGTTGCAATTAGGGTTATGTTTTGTGGCTTAGAGTGAGGGTTATGGTTAGAGTTGAGGTAAGGGGTTAGTATTCAGGTTAGGGTGTAGTAGTAGGGGTTAGGGGTTAGCATTTATTCCTAGCATTAGAGTTTAGGGTTAGGGTCTCGCTTGGGTAATTTTCTTGCTCACTGCTTTTTATTTTAATTAGTCTGTATGTTTTGTATGCTTTACTTCACTTCTGAGGTCATGTTCAGGTGTGTGCAGTAAGAAAAGTGAAGCTTAGCTAATCTCTTTACCTGCTTGAGTTATTCTTTGCTCACACACACACACTTAGTGTTGGTTCAACATCACACACCGTTCTGTCATCTCCACAGGCCACAAGGACGGTGCACTGGGTAATTACTGTCACCCTGCATTAAGGTTTCAGCTGATTTTAAGCTTCACGCTGCTTCACTCTGCACCTTTATAGAACTGCAGTGATTTGTATTCCAGCAAGCATTCATAAAATCATCGGTGACGTCGGTGACATGCCGAGGACAAGACAGGGCATTTGCTTGCTCTTAATTACTAAACCAATATGCTTTAAAAGCAGTGCAAAGGTTTTGTTGAAGTGGTTGAACCTGAAGGGCCTGACTTAAATTTGCTTTAGTGTGGGGGTTGCTTAAGATCTTGTGGAAGGTAGCAGATGTTTTTTTTTTCTTCTTTCATCTCTCTAGGTTTATACTGCTGCTAGTCCCCATTATGTTTAAGTAATATTTCAATATTTCCTTTAGAAATTAGTACAGTAGCTACACCAAGCAAGTATGAGATAAGACTATTGATCCTAACAGGGAAAATAGAGCATTGCAGCAGCAAACCAAGGCACAAATACACCTAATAAGTAAAGTAAGAATAAAATAAGGACAAAATAAGATAAACTAAAATAAATATTGTAAAAAAAAAAAAAAAAAAACATACAATACATTTCAAAGGTAAAAATATAATAAAAAAAAGTTTGCATAGATTAGAAGTAATGTAAATAGTAAGGTGCAAAAATGAACATGATGATCATATAAAAGAAATTGTCAGTAATCTTCCAGGATTAGCTAAACTGGAGTGTGTGAATGCCACATGTGAGAGAAAGATGAGCTTGAGGATGAAGAATGTGGTCAGGATGGAGTGGAGTAGAATAAAGTAGAGCAGCTGCTGCTCTAATGAAAGCTTGCCTTGATGTTGGCTCTGTGCTCCTCATAATGACAACCTTGGGTGCCATTACATTGGGGAAAGCGGGAGGAGACCATCTGAGACCTGCAATTTAAACACAGGCCCAAGGATTCTAATGAGAGGAGACCTGGGATGCGAAGGGGGTTGTTCTGTTCCTGAAGAAGAAGAAGAAGAAGAAGAAGAAGAGGCTTTTGCTTTTGTAGAGTGTGTGGTGTAGTCAATGTTCAGTACTGATGATGTGCTAAATGCAACAGGAAGCTGAGAGCTAACAACATACTGTACTGTCCTCAAGCATTTTTAGGGTAATAACCAGGGTTTATATGTTTTCCAGCACAAACACAACTTGATAACCAGACAAAAACCTGAAACTAGCAAAAACAAAATAAAATTAAAACTTAAATTAATGAAATAGTTTAGATTTCTGTTCTCATGTGAAATTCATGTGTCCTATTTTTTATTTTTTTTGGAGAGTGCAATCTTTCTATTTTTTCACATTTTTTTTTTTTGACTAATTTATTTATTTTCACATATATATATATATATATATATATATATATATATATATATATTTTATTTTTTTATTTTTTTTTTTTTTTTTTTTTTTTTTCCCTTTTTTCCCCATTTTTGACTTTACCACTGTTCTTTTTTTTCTTTTTTTTTTTTTTTTTTTTGTGGCCATTTAATTTTTTTTTCATATGGTTCCTTTATGTTTATGTTTCATATGTACTTTTTTTTTTTTAGTTATTTTTTAAACCCACACAATTTTGTCTTATTCTCTGTGATCAATTATTGTTCAAATAATGTTATTGGATGTTCATAATTTCAAGCTTTTTTTTTGATGTGATCACATACTGATATCACATGGATTTTTTCCCTTTCTCTCATCTCTCTCTCTCTCTCCTCACTCCGGGGTTAACATGATCGGCCGTAACTCAACACGACTGGCATTCTCATCAGAGGACAATCAGCAGTAGATTTTCTGCACGTCTGTTCTCTGGAAGCTGCAGGCGATATAGCACTGGTGGTGAATTGCATTTTAGAGGGCATGATGATCATTCGTCATGGAGCTTACTTACAATACAATGTTCTCCTACTCTGGGGGACTTTCACCGGCGAACAGAATGTCATTATCGGCTAATATATGGAAATGAGCCGAGAACAGATTCGGTGTCGTGGTGCTCTATAGAGCGCAGGCGCTGGTCTCTGTGTCTTTATCGGGATAGTGTGCACCGCTCTAGAGGTTAGAATGAAACAACTCGAGCTAAAGTTTTTTTCTGCTAGTAATCAAAGTGCAAGCTTAGCTACAGAGAGAATACCAAATTGAGATGCATCCCTCCTGACTTGGTGGTTAGCGCTAAGGCTACTGTTTTCGCTATCATTTAGAGCAACAAATATTTGTCGCCTGTTGGGGGCAACAAACAAATCACATCGGCGTTGGCGCTCGCGCTGGCCCGCAGGCCTCAGCTGGCGTACAGGGCCATGTTTGGCACACTCTCTGCATTCACGACAGATGGAGAAGGGTCAGTTAAACACTTATATGGCTGTGGTGACAGCGGTGGTGTCATCTGCCAAGGCTGCAGGTTGGCACAGAGTCTGAGCGGTTAGAGAAAGCACAGTTTCTGACACTAGCATGGCTACTGAGCTAGCTTTCTTCTGCGCTCTGTGTCAGGGGTGTATTGAAAACTGTAAATATTGATATGAACATGAAGAGCAGTGTTTGTTTTGTGTGTAACGACACATTCTGGTTTTTCAATTCACTATTTAATTTAGCAAAATTTGAATGAGGAAAATTTCTGACTGAAAGGACTTTTCTACTTTTTTTTTTATTTTTATCATAAACAATGCAAAACCATGTATGTTGAGCTTAGTGGTTAAGCTGTTAAAATACTGATCATAAGGTTGTGAGTTTGAATCCCAGGTCCACTAAGCTGCCACTGCTGGGCCCCTGAGCAAGGCCCTTAACCCTCAATTGCTCAGTTGTATAAAATGAGATAAAAATGTAAGTCGCTCTGGATAAGGGTGTCTGCCAAATGTAAATGTTTTTGTCAAATCTAAACAAATGTTTAAATGAAATGTAAATGAAATTGTTTGTATATATACATATATGTATACATATATTAAAAAATAAATCAATCTATAATTAATAATTAATTAATATAATTAATATAATTAATTTATAACATCTGTATATGTATATGTTTGACTAAACAAAGCCTCTGACTCTGAGGAAATGATCGACTTGAACACCGGAAGCTCCATCACAGCAGCTGAGGCATCATTTTAGCCGAGAATAGAGCTCCAAAGTCGGCTAAAATGGCTACATAGCTACATTTATTACTATAGAAATAGTTCATAAAACAAGTTAAAGCAGCTATAAACTGCCTACGTAGTCGAATGAGTTAACCCGAGGATGTGACACATGTCGTCCCGGCCCGGCATACTTTGTTGCTATAGTAACAATAACGTATTAAAACGAGGGCATTGATCTAAACCTGTGATTTGGGGCTGCAGTGCCGACAGAGCTGCTGTTATAACAGATGAATCAACACCTTCTGACCAATCAGAATCCAGCAATTCACGAAGCAACATGGACAAGACTAAAACTGTGAAGAAATGTTAAAAAAAACATCCAAATAATATAGCTTTAAATATTTGGATACTTCATAATGCACGATAAAACAGGATTCCCAGCAGAACAATGAGGAGATGCTCATTGTGTGTTAAGACAGTAAGCAGCACATCACCTTCTCCTGAACATCTGTCCAGCTGTTCACCTCAGGATTAAGCTTTCCGGAACTGTCTCCCTTTCCAGGTTATATGAAATTCCATCTCATCTCGGTGCGACTGGGCGGCTGGAGAAGATAATAGAGTTTATTAAAAACCAGGCATGCTGGGTGTTTTCTGTCTGAGGGGGGAGAGGAGCAGGGTTATATAGGGATCATCTAAAATTCATCACAAGAATGTGCTCTTCTTAGACGGATTAAAGTTTAATATCTCCTGACCCAGGCCTGAGTAAATACAATTTGTGTGTGTGTGTGTGTGTGTATGTGTGTGTGTGTGTGTGTGTGAGAGAGAGAGAGAAAGAGAGAAAGAGAGAGATTGACGGTTAACTATTGTCACTAGGTCTCTCTTTTTTCCTTCTTTTTTAAAAACTCAGAGGTTGCAGTCAGGTGTAAGTCCGAGTTAAAGCCGAGAAAAATCCAGCGTCAGCTGAAGCGCTGAGCAAATGTGTTTCCTTCCAGATAAGACCTGGGTGAAAGTGTGTGTGTGTGTGTGTGTGGACCACATAGACTGGATGAGCTGAAATATAAACCCAAGCAAAAGGAAATCTCGTTTTTCTCGAGTCAGTCAGCATCACGCGAGCTTGAGCTTGTGGTTCCTCCTGCAGTGAAATGTTCGATAATTTGGCAAAATTAAAAACAGACAAGCCAAATGTCAGTGCTGATGTGATGACGTTGTGAAGATGAAACATTGTTCTGTTGTTTCTGTAACACTGTTGGAAGGAGTCTCCAGGCTCAGTGTTTCAGGAATGACGTGCACTTACAGGAAAACTGGTATTTTCAAGCCAACACCTCATACTGTTGTTGATTATTTTCCTAACTATAGCTTACATGAAAGTCCATCTGTGTGCTGAAAGATACACATAATGTGGTTCAGTGAGGTGTAACCAGAGTACCGAGAGGGTTGAGTGTGTGTGGTGTGTGTGGTGTGTGTGGTCACTACTCAGAGCTCAGTGCATTGTGGGATTACAGCCGTCGCTCAAAGCTGGCGCTCAGCTCTGTAATTATGAGATCTCTTATCCTCGGTGAGTCTCCGCACTCGCCCTGCCCGAGCGTGCTCACACAGCGTGTTCCCGACAAATCCTGTAATCTAGCCCGAAGTCTGGATTCAGCTCGGCAGCAGGCCGGGTCTCTTACAACAGCACAGCTGATGTAATGTGATATGCATGAAAGCTTGAAATCCTGCTTTAGATGAAGTCATGCTATCTGATTTTTTTTCCTTTTCCAGGAGATTATGATTGTTCTGAGCAATGGCATGTAGCTAGGTGCTAACAACAATGTGTTCAGTTACAGTATACAGTATGGTCAGGATCTTTTAGGAATTCAGACTTTGCTAAACACTTCTCTGGGGTTTGCACTGTTGATGTACTGCTTCTGTTTGAACACATCTGAAGCAAACATTTGCTTTGATTTAACAAAGGGTTTGATTCACTATTCAACTCTGAGGCATTTCTGGATTAGTTTCTAAATCTGTGTCAAAGACAGTTATTTGATTTGCTAAATTTCATTCAGAGTTGTTTCTGGAATCATTTTTAAATCTGTCTCATACATGATTATTTGTTTTACTAGATTTGATTCAGAGCCATTTCTGGAATCGTTTCTAAATCTGTGTCATAGAATGTTATTTGATTCATCAGATTTGATTCAGAGTCATTTCTGGAGTCATTTCTAAATCTGTGTCATAGACCGCGTTATTTGATTCACTAGATTCAGCTCAGTGTCATTTTTAAATCTGTGTCGTAGACCTTTATTTGATTCATTAGATTTGTTTCAGAGTTGTTTCTGGAGTCCTTTCTAAATCTGTGTCATAGAATTTTATTTGATTCACTAGATTAAGCTCAGAGTTTCTGGAATCGTTTCTAAATTTATGTCAAAAACCGTTATTTGATTCACTAGATCCGGCTCAGAGTCATTTCTGGAGTCGTTACTAAATCTGTATTGTTTATTAACGAGATTCGATTCAGAGTTGTTTGTGGAATCATTTCTAAATCTGTCTCATATGTCATTATTTGATTCACTAGATTTGATTCAGGGTTGTTTCTGGAGTCGCTTCTAAATCTGTATCATCGACCGTTATTTGATTCACTAGATCTGGCTCAGAGTCATTTATGGAGTTGTTAAAATAGCTGAAAACCTAGCTGAGGTTTGTTCTGTTGATGTACTGCTGCTGTTTGAACACATCTGAGGAGAACAAAGCAAACAAACAGAGTCATTAATCCCTAATTAGCATCATGATCATTAGCGTAAATAGTATTAGGAAAAACGGTAGATTTGACATATTGTATTTATTTATCTCTTTTCTTTGAAACAATTTTGGGAATTTTTTTTGTATTGACATAAATTAATAGTAATCTAGTTAACTGATAATCTAACTAACCAGTCTAAATTGAGCAGAAAGTGTAAGAATCCAAATATTAGAACCACTAAACTGATACAGATACAGATAGTGGGGTTGTATTAGACCTCTAGGATAAATCTAGCCAAATAAAGCACTTCGTTGCCATTAAAGCAACTTTAATTCAGTTGAAATATCACATACACGCTGACAAACAGGGACATTTTCTCCCTGACACAATACAACAAAGTCTTCAACAAACCTCAAATCTGTCCTGAAGTTTGTGTTCGGCGTCTCCGCCACAGCCTGGCTCTCGTCCAGCTAATTAAGCTCTCTAATTGGTCCTGAGAATTGTGGATTAGAGATGGTGAAATCCGGTTTGTCACACTGGGCTTCCCTGAGGAAGAGGAAGAGGAAGAGTAGGAGGAGGAGGATGATGATGGTGAGTGATGGAATGTGAAAGGGGAGGTGACACGTGAAAGCATCTCTCTGAGGTTCATCCTCAGAGACACGGGAGCTCCACGATGCACGCACCGTAGACACCTGTTTCATTTTCTCTTCAGTGTGATGGAAAAATTTGTCTTATTAAAGTGAAGGCACTTTTTCCAGGCCATGCTTACAGGCTTTTTTTTTTATTTACTCTATCATCATTCTACAGGAAGTGGTAGAATCAACACCAAATGAATTAATAAAGCTCTGCTGCACTTTTTGGGTCATTCTGCTTATCAGAGTGCTTGTTTGTTTGTTTTTTTATCGACAAAATGTACATTACGAAAGCAAATATTCTGTGGGTTTGACGCAGAATTGAAGCGAGGCTTGGGGCTGATGTGTGAGGTCAGGTAGATGCCACATGTTGTGATGATAAATTTACTCCGTGTGTGTGTGAGAGAAAAAGAGGGAGTGTGAGTGAGTCAGCCTCTAATTTGCTGTTCTAATTAAGGATGCTGATCCGCTTGTGTGGACTGATTGGAATCGTGTGCTGCATGCAGACACTAATGAAAAGTTCAGAGAAGTACAAAAGGGAAACACTGAACTCTGCTGTAAATAAATATGACATGTGATGTGCTGTTAACCCTCATGAACTCCGCTGGAGATTACACCATAAAACACACACACACACACACAGAGACACACACAGAGAGACACACACACACATACAGCTTTCACATTCAGGCGAGCAAGAAACAACTCCATGGAATCACCGCTACTCAAAGACATTATTTGATTCACTAGATTTGGTTCAGAGTCGTTTTCTAAATCTGTGTCATAGACTGCTAAGTGATTCACTATATTTGGCTCAGAGTCGTTTCTGGGGTCGTTTCTAAATCTTTGTCATAGGCTTTTATTTGATTCACTAGATTTGGCTCAGAGTAGTTTCTGGAGTTTTTTTGTTCTTCTAAATCTGTGTTGTAGACCGTTATTTGATTTACTACATTTGGTTCAGAGTCATTTCTGTAGTCATTTTTATGTCTGTGTCAATGACTGTTATTTAATTCAATAGATTTGGCTCAGAGTTGTTTCTGGAGTCATTTTTCTTAATTTGTGTTGTAGACCATTATTTGATTCACTACATTTGGTTCAGAGTCATGTCTGGAGTCGTTTCTAGATCTGTGGCACAGACTATTATTTGATTCACTAGATTTGGCTTGGAGTCGTTTCTAGAGTTGTTTTCTAAATCTGCATCTCTTAGACCCTGTCATAAGATTCACTAGATTCGGCTCAGAGTTGTTTCTGGAGTCATTTTTCTTAATCTGTGTTGTAGACCATTATGTGATTCACTACATTTGGTTCATTTGGTTCTGTGTCATAGACTGTTATTTGATTTATCAAATTTGAATCGGAGTCATTTCTGGAGTCATTTCTAAATCTGTGTCGTAGACCATTATTTGACTCACTAGATTTGGCTCAGAGTTGTTTCTGGAGTCATTTCTAAATCTGTGTCATAGACTGTTATTTGGTTCCCCAGATTTGATTCAGAGTCATTTCTGATTCTGAGTCATTTCTGGAGTCATTTCTAAATATGTGTCCTAGACAATTATTTGATTCATTAGATTCGGCTCGGAGTCATTTCTGGTGTAGTTCTCGTAGTTTTCGTACCTAGTTTTCGTAGTTCTCAAATCCGAGATGAGAGAAAACAGAAATGAAATGTTCTGCAGCTGCCTGTAGTGTAGCTGCAGGTTTAAATGAATGTGTATTATCGTTTCTGACAATAAAACTTTAATAAAATACAAACTTTAATGCGTAAACCCTGCTTTTCTTTATGGAAGGAGAGTCTCCAGAGTCAGGAAACATTAAATGTAACTAAAAATGGATGTAAAAAAAAAAAGGTGATATGTTAAAAGATTAGATTTACAAATACACATAGACATGACTGATGTTTTAATGTAAACAGGATGAAAAAAATCAATGAAAGCACTCTGTTTCATGTAGTGTAGTTTGTTTTTAAATCAAGTCTCTGCTAAGGAGTTAAATTACTTTATTAACTTTCATTCTGTAGCCTAAACCAGTCTTTTTGATTAATTAATATCCAAATATTAAGCTTCCCGCCTCCGCCATGTGTGTGTGGAGTTTGCATGTTCTCCCCGTGCCTCGGGGGTTTCCTCCGGGTACTCCGGTTTCCTCCCCCAGTCCAAAGACATGCATGGTAGGTTGATTGGCATCTCTAAATTGTCCGTAGTGTGTGATTGCGTGAGTGAATGAGAGTGTGTGTGTGTGTGCGCCCTGCGATGGGTTGGCACTCCGTTCAGGGTGTATCCTGCCTTGATGCCCAATGACGCCTGAGATAGGCACAGGCTCCCCGTGACCCGAGAGTAGATCGGATAAGCGGTACACAATGAAATATTAAGCTGATTATTTAAATATATTTAAATATATTTGGGATTAAAACCATATTCAAATGATGATAAAATAATAGATATTAAAAACACATGAATAAATATTTTTATTTTTTAAATGAAAGATGTAATAGAAATGGATTTCATTTTTGACAACAACTGAGCTGAAGAGTGTGTAAAATCCATCACATGCGGCTTTCACTCTGTGTCCATGTTGATGATTGAGTGTCTTTGTCATGTTCTAAAAGCAGCTCAAATTTCATCTTCAGCCAGTAAAATTCTGTGTAAGGTTATCCAACAGAGGGAAAAACACACGTCTAATACACACCGAAAGTCATCAGTCTCGTTTGAGATCAAACTCACAGCCAGAACATCATTCGTTTCTTTATAACGTCAACAATTTCTTGAAAATGTGCCATAAGTCTGTTTTTCCGTTCCACTGGTATACTGGTAAAAAAGGGTTAAACTGGTAGTGATTCTGATACTGATGCTGAGAACAGGATCGGTATCAAGATTAAGGCTTATAATAATCATATAAACACTTCCTGTTTATAGCTCCGCCCCCCCTCAATTTGATCGATGTGTCAGTCTGTTCTGATGTGCAACTTCTGTACAGGATCTGATCTGAAGACAGAGAGCAGTGTGATGGAGCTGCCAGTAGAGGGAGCACTACTACTACTGCTACTATTAGTAGAAGAACTCTCACTCTCTCTTTCTCTTCTCTCTCTCTTGCTCACTCTCTCTCTCTCTCTCTCTCTCTCTCTCTCTCTCTCTCTCTCTCTCTCTCTTGCTCACTCTCTCTCTTGCTCTCTCTCTCTCTCTTGCTCACTCTCTCTTTCTCTTCTCTCTCTCTCTCTCTCTCTTGCTCACTCTCTCTCTCTCTCTCTCTCTCTCTTGCTCACTCTCTCTTTCTCTTCTCTCTCTCTCTCTCTTGCTCACTCTCTCTCTCTTGCTCACTCTCTTTTTCTCTTCTCTCTCTCTCTCTTGCTCACTCTCTTTTTCTCTTCTCTCTCTCTCTCTTGCTCACTCTCTCTCTCTCTCTCTTTCTCTCTCTCTCTTGCTCACTCTCTCTCTCTTGCTCACTCTCTCTCTCTCTCTCTCTTTCTCTCTCTCTCTCTTGCTCACTCTCTCTCTTGCTCTCTCTCTCCCTCTCTCTTGCTCACGCTCTCTCTCTTGCTCCCTCTCTCTCTCTCTCTCTCTCTCTCTCTCTCTCAATTTCAATTTCTTTTTCAGAAAGCTTTATGGTCATGACCATATACATGTACAGTATTGCCAAAGCATTATGGTGAAGAGAAGAACATCTCTTATTAACAAACACATTAATGATAAAGTGAGTTTCCAGGAACATAGAAACATAAATATGATAATAAGTATAAATAAATATAATTATTAAGATCTTAAGGCAAACAGGGCTGTGTGTGTGTGTGTGTGTGTGTTTTGGGTGGGACACTCACTGTCCCTCAGCTTGTGGCAGGCAGATACGTACTGTCCTGCTAGGATGCAGCTCTCCTTCCTCCCCCCCAAACAGGAAGGGCAGTGTGTCAGTGTTGGTCAGGAGGAGAACTGGGGATGGGTTCATTGAAATGTTTTGAAATATTTTTGGGCGTAGATGTTGGAATTTTTTACATTCTGTTAGGAAGTGCAGCTCTGTGTCCACTGTGTTGCTGTTGCACTGTGTGCACACTCTCTGCTCCGTGGGGAGCCATGATTTCTTATGCGGCCGGTCTCCATGGCCAGTGTGTGTGCCTGAGTCTGTACTTTGTCAGTGTGGTTCTGTGCTGGTGGTCAGTCACTGGGCTCAGGTATTCAGCTACAGGTACTGTCCATTTAGGGCCAGATAGCACTGCATTTTACTTTGTGCTTGTGTGTGTTTTTTTCCAGTGTGTGATGTAGTTGTGTTATAATGTGGTGAGGTCTGATTGTTCTTGTGTGCAGCTGCTCCTGATGTGGAAGTGTGTTAGTGTGTGTCGGTGAGCTGAGGGTCAGGCCCGGCCGGGTGAGGAGATTCTTCTCTCTGCTCAGCTCTTGGCACTGCAGGGCTTTGTGGTGACCGCTCTGAGGGTCACTGTGTTTTAGGTGGACCCAGTATTTGATGGATCTTTTCTGGATTTTGAGCAGCAGGGGGAATCGGCCTGATTCGGCTCAGCAGCCGTTGTGTGTGTGTGTGTGTAGAATGGATGTACAGAACTGTGTGTGCATTATTTCAGCTGGGTTTTTATCCCTTTGTGTAAAATGTTGGTGTGTAAGTGGCCCCCAGACCTCACTCCCGACAGCAGAATAGGTTGGATTATTGAGGGGTATAATTTGAGCCAGATTGGAATTGGGATGTGAATGTGGTGTGTGTGTTTTTTGATTGTGTAGAACGTCCTGCGTGCTTTCGCGGTCAGCTCATTCACTGCTGGACGGAAACTTCCTGTGGAACTCAGTTTCAGTCCTAAGTAGCTGTACTCTTTACAGTTTTCTATTTCGTGTGTTCCTCTGGTGAATTGTGTTGTGTTTCCGTGACATCTGGATCTTTTTTGAAAGATAATAGTTTTGGTCTTTTTGAGCTTGACCGTCAGGGCCCGGGGCTGACAGTACTGCTGCACCAGGTCCAGGTTCTGCTGTAGACCCTGAACACTGGGGGACAGCAGGACCGGGTCATCTGCGTACAGCAGGAATTTGACCTCTGAGTGGTGTAAAGTGAGGCCGGGTGCTGTCGAGCGATTAATATGGAGGCCAGTTCATTAATATATATGTTAAAGTGTTGGGGTTAGACAGCACCCCTGTCTCACTCCACGCTCCTGTCTCACTCCACGCTCCTGTTCCCCCACCCCCCCCCACGCTCCTGATGGAAGAATTCTGTTCTTTTGTTTCTGATTTATTTCCGCACTTGTTGGTGTACATGGATTTGATGATGTCATATGTTTTACCCCCTACACCACTTTCAAGAATTTTATAAAATAAGCCTTTGTGCCAAATAGAATCGAAAGCTTTTTGGAAATCTATGAAACAGGCAAATATTTTTGGGTTTTGTTTTGGTTAACATGTAGGTCAGTCAGGGTGTGTAGGGTGTAAATATGACCGCTGGTGCGGTGATTTGGTTGGGAAACCAATCGGACTTTTACTCAGGACACTGTGTTTCCTAAGGAAGTCTAAAAGTCTGGAATAATAATGCTGCATAAAACCTTCCCCAGGTTACTGTTCACACAGACGCCCCGGGAATTATTAGGGTGGATTTATGTCCACTTTTGAGGATGCCGTCAGGTCCGCTTGCTTTTTTGGGTTTTAGAGTGACTAATGTTTTTTAAAGTTCCTGCTCAGTCATGGGGGAGTCCAGGGGATTTTGGGAGTCTTTTATAGCCAGTTCTAATGTGTCCAGCTTTTTAATGATAATCTTTTGTTCTGTTTTGTTGTTGTTATTAGGAGTATAAAATTTATTTGAAGTGACTGACCCATATGTCACCGTTTTGTATCGCTAGTTCAGATTTAGATTTATTTAGATTTTTCCAGTGCTCCAGAAACTGTTAGTGTTTATGGACTCTCTCTCTCTCTCTCTCTCTCTCTCTCTCTCTCTCTCCCCCCCTCTCTCTCTCTCTCTCTCTCTCTCCCCCCCCCCTCTCTCTCTCTCTCCCCTCTCTCTCTCTCTCTCTCGCTCCTCTCTCTCTCTCTCTCCCCTTGCTCCCCCCCCCCTCTCTCTCTCTCTTGCCCCCCCTCTCTCTCTCTCTCTCTCTCTCTCTCTCTCTCTCTCTCTCTCCCTCTCTCTTGCTCACTCTCTCCCCCCCCTCTCTCTTGCTCACTCTCTCTCTCTCTCTTGCTCTCTCTCTCTCTCTCTTTCTCTCCCTCTCTCTTGCTCTCTCTCTCTCTTGCTCACTCTCTCTCTCTCTCTTGCTCCTCTCTCCCTCTCTCTTGCTCTCTCTCTCTCTTGCTCACTCTTTCTCTCTCTCTCTCTGTCTCTCTCTCTCTCTCCCTCTCTCTTGGTCTCTCTCTCTCTTTCTCTCTCTCTCTCTCTCTCTCTCTGTCTCATGTGGTAGATAATGTGTACATTTTTTTTCCTCCTCTGTTTCTCTTTGTCTTGGCTTGTTCTGTCGCTGTTGCTTTGTGAAGAAGCTCAAACATTTTTTTTTCTCTTCCTCGTCCACAGAACGCTTCAGAAGAACGATGTGCTTTGTGAACGAAATAATGTTTCATGCCAAAATGACTCGAATCCGCTCCATAGTCAATCACTGAGTGTAAATGTTGTACAGAGGAACAGCAGATATTGTCAGGCGGTCTTTATCGGACAATTAGACCTTTTGATCCCCCCTAAATGAATTATAAATATTAATGTATTAACAAATTAATTAATAAATAATAATTATAATAATTATAATATGAATGTAATAATAATAATATTTATCTTAATTTCATGATGTCTATATTTATTACCTTTTAAAATTTTATGTTTTTGTTTTATTTTATATTTATTCAAATAGGAATGTGCAAGTTAAATATGCTTGTTGTTTTAAGCAAGTGCAAAACAGTCATGTGATTTTTTTATGCAATTTTGTGTTCAATAATAAACATAATTGTTTTACCTTTTAATCAGATATCTATCTATCTATCTATCTATCTATCTATCTATCTATCTATCTATCTATCTATTTTATTGTTTGCTTGATCAGTTGATTTCATCACAACACTTCACACAATTATTCAGAAGAAATATCTATTATATATTATTATATATTATAATATATTTTAGAATTGTTTTAGCATTTAATTTTATTTTATTTTGTTTACCTTTACAACATAAACTCGATGCAACATAAAATTTGTTTATTTGTAAGACAAGATCCTAACTATGATCATTTTTGTTTTGCATCACAACCAATATATATATATATATATATATATATAATTTTGTTTGTTTTGTTTTTTTTATCACAAACCTTCATGCTGTTATTAATTTGTTTTTCTAAAAGGTTTGTAGTCTGAATAGGTTTTAATGAAGTGTGTATTATTATTATTATTGTTATTATTATTATTATTATTATTATTATTATTATTATCATCATCATTAGTAGTACTAGTGTAGTAATATTTATTTATTTATTTATTTATTTATTTATTTATTTATTTATTTATTTATTTATAAACAAAAATTTTGTAAATAAAAAGTTTCACCCTGAAAGATACGTGAAAATAAACAAAGTCATCCTGAAGGCTGAGGCAGTGAAGAGAGATCATAATAAAGAAGTGCAGTTTATTAGGCGAGGTCTGTGAGCTTTTATTGGTCTAATCAGTGGGATGAAACTCATTCATGTCCACGTCCTCGTGTCTTTATGATCCAGATTAAAACCTTGAGTGGAATTGTTTCTGAAACTGAATGCTTTGGCTGTGTTCAGATAAAACCTTGAAAAGTCCGGAATTTTTATTGCATGTGTATTGAAACACGGCGTACAGATTTCAGCAGAGACTGTGTGTGTGTGTGTGTGTGTGTGTGTGTGTGTGTGTGTGTGGATCTCGACATCTATCATGTCAGTCAGTGGAACACCGTCTGCATCTCTAATGTGATCCTCTAGGGGCAGATCGGAGCATCGTGTATTTTTCAAACGTGTCTCGGACTCTTCCTGCGTCTGGTCTGAGCAGCGAGCGGCCTGAATTCCTTCAGCGCTGCTGCAGATCCGTACGCGCCAGTTGCCGTAGCAACAGGAGTGTCGTTTATATAAAGAGAACCATATATTTACTTAATGACTCCTGCCCTCGTAACTGCCCCGGGGCCATTTGTCTTTCCGAGGGTAGCAGATGCCGGGGTTCAGCAGCACTTGAGCCAGAAGTCTAACAAGTCCTAAATGACTCCTGTCGTCCTTCGCCTCACTTCCTCCTGCTCTCTGCTTCGTTTACTCCTGTTCTCCACCTCACTTCCTCCTGCTCTTGGCCTCACTTCCTTCTGCTCTCTGCCTCACTTCCTCCTGCTCTCTGCGTCACTTCCTCCTGCTCACTGCTTTGCTTCCTCCTGTTCACTGCCTCACTTCCTCCTGCTCTCCTCCTCGCTTCCTCCTGCTCTCCTCCTCGCTTCTTCCTGCTCTTTGCCTCACTTCCTCCTGCTCTCCTCCTCGCTTCCTCCTGCTCTCCTCCTCGCTTCCTCCTGCTCTCCTCCTCGCTTCCTCCTGCTCTCCTCCTCGCTTCTTCCTGCTCTTTGCCTCACTTCCCCCTGCTCTCTGCCTCACTTCCTCCTGCTCTCCTCCTCGCTTCTTCCTGCTCTTTGCCTCGCTTCCTCCTGCTCTCCTCCTCGCTTCCTCCTGCTCTCCTCCTCGCTTCCTCCTGCTCTCCTCCTCGCTTCCTCCTGCTCTCCTCCTCGCTTCCTCCTGCTCTCCTCCTCGCTTCTTCCTGCTCTTTGCCTCACTTCCCCCTGCTCTCTGCCTCACTTCCTCCTGCTCTCCTCCTCGCTTCCTCCTGCTCTCCTCCTCGCTTCCTCCTGCTCTCCTCCTTGCTTCTTCCTGCTCTTTGCCTCACTTCCCCCTGCTCTCTGCCTCATTTCCCTTCCTGCTCTCTGCCTAACTCCCTCCTGCTCTCCACTTTATTTTCCTCCTGCTATTTGCCTCACTTCCCCATGCTCTCTGCCTCACTTCCTCCTGCTCTCTGCCTAACTCCCTCCTGCTCTCCATTTACTTCCTCCTGCTATTTGCCTCACTTCCCCATGCTCTCTGCCTCACTTCCTCCTGCTCTCTGCCTCACTTCCTCCTGTTCTCCTTTTCACTTCCTCCTGCTCTTTGCCTCACTTCCCCTGCTCTCTGCCTCACTTCCTCCTGCTCACTGCCTCACTTCCTCCTGTTCTCTGCATCACTTCCTCCTGCTCTCTGCCTCATTTCCCTTTCCTGTTTTCCACTTCACTTCCTCCTGCTCCTGCCTCACTTCCTCCTGTTCTCTGCCTCATTTCCCCTCCTGCTCTCTGCATCATTTCCCTTTCCTGTTTTCACTTCACTTCCTCCTGTTCTCCACCTTACTTGCCCCCTCCCTCCCCCTTGCCCCCACTTCCCCCCTGTTCTCTGCCTCACTTCCTCCTGCTCACTGCCTCACTTCCCCCGTGTTCTCCATTCACTTCCTCCTGCTCCCCTCACTCCCTCCTGCTTTCCACTTCACTTCCTCCTGTTCTCTGCCTCACTTCCTCCTACTTACTGCCTCACTTCAGCAGCACTTGAGCCAGAAGTCTAACAAGTCCTAAATGACTCCTGTCCGTCCTTCGCCTCACTTCCTCCTGCTCTCTGCTTCGTTTACTCCTGTTCTCTGCCTCACTTCCTCCTGTTTTCTGCCTCACTTCCTCCTGCTCTCTGCCTAACTCCCTCCTGCTCTCCACTTCACTTCCTCCTGTACTCCACCTCACTTCCTCCTACTTACTGCCTCACTTCCTCCTGCTCACCACCTCATTTCCTCCTGTTCTCTGCCTCACCTTATTTATTTATTTATTTATTTATTTATTTATTTATTTATTTATTTATTTATTTATTATTTACTTAAAAATTCCATAATACTTTAGAGCTAAATTAGCAAACAAATATTTTTTTCTCTTGTTTGTTTTTACCATTTTTACTTTGACTTTATTACTAAATACATTTAAAAAAAACTCAAAGTATATTTACATTTTTAAATTAAACCTTCCAAAAAAATTCTGATTTTATTTTGTGCCATTACAAATTTATATTATAATACACAAAATTGTAGACAACACAGTTTTGTCTTTTTTTATTCCTTTGTTTTTAATCTAGAATATTTTAATGCTAAAATATAAATAAATAACTTTCCACATTGTAAGCGTTTCCTAAGCATTATCTTTTTCTTTTTTTTTTTTTTTGCCTTTTTTTTTACACCATTTTTTATTTTACGTTATTACTGCAAAATAAAAAAAGTCAATTTTATTTTTTTTTTATTAAACCTTCTAAAAATTGTTGCTGCTTTATTCCGCATTCATCCCTAGTGCCATTACTGGTGTAAAGGGGCAAATCCTTGACACATGAGATGTAGTGTATAAACTGTCCATGGGTTTAGTTTTTGTCCTGTTCAGTGTGCTTTTCAGAATCTGCTCCATTTCCAGTTTGACTCTTATCATTTATCTGGTGCCTAAAACTAGCGTATCATCGTAGCGCTAGCTGATTGCTGTCATTACTCCAGGGTGTGCGGTTTTAGGGTGTAATTATACCCTCAGGATGAAGGGGGGGTGGAGGGGGTAGTTTCTACCTTCCCATTGCAAACTAATCAGCTGCAAAAAATTACTTATTGATCTTTGGGTACAGCGTGTAGAGGGGGATTTAGAGGCCAGGTCACTGCAAGAGAACTCTGTGTGTGTGTGTGTATGTGTGTATGTGTGTGTGTGTTTGTTTTCACGCACCACTGTTTATAGAAATACTGTTGCGTCTTTGTATCTCAGCATAATTCAGTATGAATCAGTTACAGATCAACGTATCCTTCGTTACGGATTTCTTTCTGAGCGGATTTCGTTATTCCGAAGATGGGTCGACATTTCTCCCGGGAAAAACCTCTGTCTCTTACAGGAACACAACATGGGA
>JAUCMX010000011.1:22999790-23034790 GCA_033459395.1 Hemibagrus guttatus
CTCTCAGCTTCAGTAGAGACCAGACCAGAGGAAGAGTGCGTGGTGTTGATAATGCTAACTGGATTATTGTTTTGATTGCTAGCAAAAGGAAGCAGGTAACGTGAGCTGAGGTGGGACGCGACGTGATTCAGTACTGCAGCGGTGCTTTGAGGAAACACTGTGATGTATGAAAAGGAGTTCAGCTCTGTGTACTAATCACAGTTTCTATTACACATTAGCGCTCGCTAACTCGATTATCACGGACAGCGCTGGTATCACGGCTACAGCAGAGAGTCGGCTATCAGAGCGCAGAAGCCACTCTGCTGTAATTACAGCCGCCTCGCTCTCTGATTAGTCTTCATCTCTGTCAGGTGTGTGAGCTGCTCCTCGTTAATGCTCTTATCTCCTCCACAATGTGGAAGCCGTGTTCGAGAGAACGGGAGCCATCGATCCGTCGCCTGTAGGAGCAATTAGCGATCATCAACGTCGCTAGCTAGTTCATAAACACCGCCACGATGCAGTGCTGCCAGTATCGACCTCGGCGCTAGTTAAGCTCCGATTTATTTCTTTGTTTATTTGTTTGTTTGTTCATTCATTCAGTTAATCCTTCTGTTTTTTATTATTTAGACAAAGTAAAAACATTCGGTTTGTTTATTTGTTGTTTGTTTTTAAATGAACTACACACACACAAACAACTAAACAAACAAGCTGGGGCTTATGTTCTTGACTTATTTATTTAAGTCAAGAAAATAAGCCCCAGTTTATCCTCATTTGTTTTTGTTTACACAGAACACGCACTTTTATTGCACAATGTAATGCTTTCATCTGGAAGAAACAAATACAAGCTTCTGATTGGCCAGGAGATGCGTGGAAGTCTAAGAATAATAAAACAAATCAAAAAATAAAAATAAAATAAGATAAAATAAAATAAAATAAAATTGTTATCAAATGGGGGGGCACGGTGGCTTGGTGGTTAGCACGTTTGCCTCACACCTCCAGGGTTGGGGGTTCGATTCCCGCCTCCGCCATATGTGTGTGTGGAGTTTGCATGTTCTCCCCGTGCCTCGGGGGTTTCCTCCGGGTACTCCGGTTTCCTCCCCTGGTCCAAAGACATGCATGGTAGGTTGATTGGCATCTCTAAATTGTCCGTAGTGTGTGAGTGAATGAGAGAGTGTGTGTGTGTGTGTGTGTGCCCTGTGATGGGTTGGCACTCCGTCTAGGGTGTATCCTGCCTTGATGCCCAATGACGCCTGAGATAGGCACAGGCTCCCCGTGACCCGAGAATAGATCGGATAAGCGGTAGACAATGAATGAATGAATGTTATCAAATGACTATTTATATTATTATTTTTTGTTGTGTAAAATGTGATTAATAATAAACAAACTTTGCTCTTAGCCATAATTCAGATATATTATATACTTAGAGTTTATATATTTATTTTTTCTACTGATTGTTTGTTTGTTTGTTTGTTTGTTCATGAACAAATGTTAACCTGTTCCTTAGAAATGAAAAGCCATGTATATAAAATGATACACAGACAATAAGTATTTTAGTATTTAACTTAATATATCATAGTGCTGTTAAATTCGCAAGCCTGATTGGTCAAAAAATTGCACTAGATTTAATTCTGTATTGTTTTATGTTGTCTGGTTCCTGTACGGTGCATTATTTCTTTTCTTTCTTTCTTTCTTTCTTTCTTTCTTTCTTTCCTCATTTATTTCCCTTTGATTTATTTATTTATTTATTTAAAGGGAGATTGATTTTTATTGGATGGTAGTACTTTAGGAAATAAAGTTTTAAAGCTAATCTGCTGAATATAAAGCGTGATCCTCCTCTGAGGCTCCATCAATTCTCTCTCAGCTTCAGAATTAAAGTCACGGTTATGAAAGCGAGAACACAGGGTGAGAAAATAGCTGCAAATTGCATCTAGTGAACAGTGATACAGTGAATATGCTGTGTTTTAGCTCTGTTTCTCTCTGTTGTGACACTCTGGTAATTAATCTGGATAAACTGCAGGATGTGAGACACGCTGTAACAGCTGCTGCAGGCTCCCAGTTAAGTCCTGTGCTTTTATTTCCTTCTTATAGTGTATTATGGAAATATTAGTGGAAGGTTTAGTACTGACATTCATTACTTCATTATTCATTACTTAAAAGTGCACAGAAGGAAAAGGTTTTTGCTCAAGTTCAAGTAAAAGTGCTCAATGCGTATAAACGTAAGAGTGTAATAAAGTTTCAGTGGGAGCCTGTTTCTGTGGGTTTCCTCCGGGTGCTCCGGTTTCCTCCCACAGTCCAAAGATGCATTGTAGGTTGATTGGCATCTCTAAATTGTCCGTAGTGTGTGAGTGAATTAGAGTGTGTGTGTGCGCCCTGCGATGGGTTGGCACTCCGTCCAGGGTGTATCCTGCCTTGATGCCCAATGACACCTGAGCTAGGCACAGCCTCCCCGTGACTCGAGTGTAGATTGGATAAGCGGTACACAATGAATGAATGATACAAAAAATTACGATATACAGTATAATACATTTATCATGTATCAATTCTATGATAATACAACATGATGCAATATGGTACGATATAAGATACTGTATAGACACACAATGATAGAATGAGATGCATTATGCTTTATGATACAATACCATACAATGCAGTATGTTACAATATAATACGGTACAGTATGATATAAGACACTGTATATACAAATACAAAACAATACAATATGACATGATACAATACGGTACTATATGATATGGTATGCTACGATATGATAGAATATATGATGTGCAATACGATGTTATAAGATACAATAAGATGATATATGCTACAATAAGATACAATACGGTATACTACAATATGATGGGATACAGTACGATATAAGATACTGTATATATGATACGAAACAATACAATATGGTACAACATGCTACAATACAGTACGATTTGATACAATATGATATGATACAGTACGATATAAAATACTGTATATATGATACGAAACAATACAATATGGTACAACATGCTACAATACAGTACGATTTGATACAATATGATATGATACAGTACGATATAAAATACTGTATAATACGAAACGATGCAATATGATATGGCATGCTACGATATGATGCGATATACTACAATATGATACAATATGACACGGTATGATACAATATACCACAATATAGCACGATACGGTACAATATGATATGATATGCTACGATATGATACAATATGCTAATATAATATGATACCAATAAGGGAGGCACGATGGCTTGGTGGTTAGCATGTTTGCCTCATACCTCCAAGGTTGGGGGTTCGATTCCCGCCTCCACCGTGTGTGTGGATTTGCATGTTCTCCCGTGCCTCGGGGGTTTCCTCCGGGTACTCCGGTTTCCTCCCCCGGTCCAAAGACATGCATTGTAGGTTGATTGGCATCTCTAAATTGTCCGTAGTGTGTGCGCCCTGCGATGGGTTGGCACTCTCACTCTCACTTTCAATTTCAGTTGCCTTTGAAATCATCACCATGCATCCGAATCACCCAATCCTCACACTCCTAGTAGAAAGTACTTGGAGTTTTTTTTGTGAAACATATTAAGTAGAAATCTGAAGTATTAAAAGATTGTTTTATTTAGTAGAGCAGTAAGGTCACAGTGGAGCAGCGATGCACTCGTGGACCACAGGTTTTCTCACAGTGCAGATGTACATCTTCATTCTGAGTCTGAAAAGGGTTTTTTTGTACACAGCTTGTGAAAGAGTAAGAGAATCAGCTGCTGTAGTGAGAAAGTCAAAGCTGATGGAAACAGATTGGGGTAAAGGAAAAGGCCACAGCAAACACAAGCCCCAGAAGACGCCCTGAGCTTCTAAATGGCTCAATATACCTCCAGCGAACGGCGGGAGCAAGAGCAATGCCCCATGCCGCCACTTACAGCAAAAATCAATAAGTATTTTCAGAACAAGGGACCTTATTAAAACCTGCCTTTTTTTGGTCACCCTGTATGTTTTTAGAAGAAAAACGCTCACTCGAGAAATCATTAAAGGGCAGAACGGACCTCATGGACATCATGTTAGAATGGGTTTTCATTTATTTCCTGCCCTTTTCCGATGGGCTGAATCGGGCTCGCTGGCTACGGGGAGATTATTACTGCAATGTTTCATTTAGTGGATTCGGTTACTGGTCTTTATATTGGGTTTTCTGCAAGATTGGACAGGGGAAGAGAAAACCACTAGACTGTGGATGTGTTGGCTAAAAATCTCATTTACTTCAGAAGTATTTGGTAATGTTAAGATGAACTGCAGCAGATTTTCGGTGTGGGGGGGGTTGTTGTTGGTAGACGGTATTATGGACAGTAGACATTCTACAGAAATCTGTGTTCCATAACATTCAACATAATGGAAAAATAGCTAAATGTGTTGATCATGAAGAGTTACTGTTATTTTCCCCATGTTGGATATTTTTCACTAACAGAACATAAGCAAGTGTTTTATTCCTCTTAAACCTTACAATAAGATATATTTTCCTATAAAATAATTTTTTATCCATTTATAGGTACAATGTAGACATTATTATTTTATTTTATTTTATTTTATTTTTTATAGCTCTATGTAATGTTGGAAATTAATTTTATACTGTCTTATCACTTTAATTATAGCAGCTATAAATAGTTTTCTAAATTAATTAATTAATTTATTTAATAGTTGCTCAAAGTATATAATTTGCATTAATGTAATATTTGGTTAAGTCAATGTAATTTAATTTATAGTTACAATTAATGTTGGAAAATTGTTAGAAAAAAATGTTATTTCCTGTTATCACTTGCACTATAACAGCTATAGTTTTCTAAATGAATGAATGAATGAATGAATTAATTAATTTATTTATTTGTTTATTTATTTATTTATTTATTAGTTGCTCAAAAACATCATTTGATTTAGTGTAATATTTTTATTCCAGTTATAGCTGAATATAGTTTCATTTAATTTTATTTCCTGTTATCGCTTGCCTTAAAGCAGGTATAAATAGTTTTCTGAATTAATTAATTCATTAATTAATCATTTAATTAATTTATTTATTAGTTGCTCGAAAAAATCTGTGATCTTCAAAGGGGTAAAGAATCTATACATACGAATATACGTTTTGTTTTGTTTTTTGGCTGTGTTTAATGAGTTTATCTGGATAACTAACAAAATAACTAATCCCCGCATTAAGTGGAACATCGGATTAAATCTCAAACTCAATTCCGAGAAGGCGTCGGCTCTTCACTCAGCCGGCTGTGAAGCTCAAACACGTCCGCCCCATTAGCAGCCGAGTTTTATTTGCCCTCGGCAGGCAATAGAAGCATCCAGGCCCGGGCTTTAGAGTGAAAATGACCTTTACGCCTTTTATATCTGCCATGTTAATGGTGTGCTGTAAAGTCTCAAGGCCAGGCAGAGCGGCGCAGTAAAAAAGACACTGATAGTTCCGGAACGCCACGTGCCCACGTCTATTTTCCTGCTGAATGGGAATGGAGAGCCGCGTGTCGCTTGTGATAACCTGGGAAATGCACTCGCACGAGGCTGTGGTGAATTCTGCAGAAGGTCAGGGGGATAATAGAGTATAAATTGTTTAATAGCCAGTCTTTTTTTTTTTTTTTTTAGATGTTTGTGTGGATCTAAGCTGGAATTTGCCAGCATGTCTTCACTTGCTGTGTGTTTATGAATGTTTGAGCAAATGTACGGTTAAACGTATTCAAGCTCTCCGAATCCTCCTCCTCAGCCGTGCCTTTGATCAGTCTTCAGCGATCTTCAGTTCCGTCTCCTGCTGTGCTGCTGAAGGCCTAAAAGAAGGCTGGATAACGAGTATTACTGCGGGTTTTGCTTGGCTTTTTAGGGAATTAATGACATAAATTCAGGGAAAAAGGAGCTCTGATTGCACACCTACACACTGCACACAAACAGCAGCGAGCTTCACATGCAGAAAATGATGGAAAACTTCTCTCACGCCTTCATTATCTCTACTATAGTGTTTCAGTATGTAAGCATCTTATATAAACCTTTATAAAGGCAAGTGAAACTGGCTTTAAGATGATGCTGGCATTTGGTTTGGACAGTCCAGTGTGCATAGTCAGAAATAATTCAATAAAATCTAGAAACATTCAAGAGAATCTTATCTCACTAATCTACAAACCTGTCAAGAGACTCGACTAGACAATCGGGTTAGGCGTGTAAACTTTTGCACTCATATGTGCTATATGTATTCATCTGCATGCTTTTCCTCTAAAAATGTAGAGGGTTACACAACCATCCAAAATAATGATGTAAATATTGCTCATTTCTCTCTTTCTTTCTCTCTCTCTCTCTCTCTCTCTCTCTCTCTATCCCCCCCCTCTGACTCCTGATCCATATCTGCTCTGATCTGACTATATCACACCAACTCGGCTATTGTGCATTGTTTCAGTGCCGCCTCTGAGGCAGCAGTGGGACCAATTAAGGTGGTGTGACACCAGATCTGGCGATCCGGTCGACAAAATATAGCAGCAGGATCGATCCAGAGAGTGGCCAAGGAGATGAACTGGAGAGGCGTTCTCTTTCGTGGTGTCAATTTGTACGAGTTTATAAGTTTTGTATAAGTTTCTTTTTGAGTGGGAATAAATATTGGCAGAAATTATGCAGTGCAACTGATGGGACCAGGCAAGGTCAACTCTTGGATTTTGGATTTGGAATAATTCAGAAAGTTGTTTATTCTTAGAAGGAAGTTTTATTAAAGCAGAGTGGAGGATGTTAGTCATTGTGGGAGAAACAGTAACTGTTCTGAATGTTCTAGTTAATACTTAATTGTTGTTAAACTCTCAATTTGTTTTTCTCAAAAAAAATTTCCCTATTTTCTGTACCGCTTATCCGATCTTTTCCCCGGGGTTCTCGGGAAGCCTGTGTCTGCCTCAGGTGTCATCGGGCATCAAGGCAGGATACACCCTGGACGGAGTGGCAAACCATCGCAGGGCACACACACACTCTCATTCACTCACACAATCACACACTACGGGCAATTTAAAGACTCCAATCAGCCTAGAAGCATGTCTTTGGACTGTGGGAGGAAACCAAAAGCACCCGGAGGAAACCCTCCAAGCACAGGGAGAACATGCAAACTCCACACACACAGAGACTCAAACCCAGGATGCTGGTTTCTAAAAAAAAAAAAGTGATTAAGTAATTTAATAAGTATGAAGAGTGAAATTCTAAATAAAAGAACAAAAATACGAACAGAAGAAAGTAAATATGTTTTCTATTTCTTAAAATCTAAAGCTAATTTAAACCCGCTTGACCCTGACAAAGCAGTTACTACTGATGAATGAATGCAAATTTATCACGTACTTACTCACTTACTGACTTTAACAAACATGACACGCTAATAAACATGGTCTTTGTTTTAGTCCTACAAGCTTCATATACAGTGGGGCAAGAAAGTATTTAGTCAGCCACCAATTGTGCAAGTTCTCCCACTTAAAAAGATGAGAGAGGCCTGTAATTTTCATCATAGGTACACTTCAACTATGAGAGACTGAATGAGAAAAAAAAAATCCAGAAAATCACATTGTCTGATTTTTAAAGAATTTATTTGCAAGTTATGGTGGAAAATAAGTATTTGGTCAATAACAAAAGTTCATCTCAATACTTTGTTATATACCCTTTGTTGGCAATGACAGAGGTCAAACGTTTTCTGTAAGTCGCCACAAGGTTTTTACACACTGTTGCTGGTAGTTTGGCCCATTCCTCCATGCAGATCTCCTCTAGAGCAGTGATGTTTTGGGGCTGTCGCTGGGCAACATGGATTTTCAACTCCCTCCAAAGATTTTCTATGGGGTTGAGATCTGGAGACTGGCTAGGCCACTCCAGGACCTTGAAATGCTTCTTACGAAGCCACTCCTTCGTTGCCCGGGCGGTGTGTTTGGGATCATTGTCATGCTGAAAGACCCAGCCACGTTCCATCTTCAATGCCCTTGCTGATGGAAGGAGGTTTTTACTCAAAATCTCACGATACATGGCCCCATTCATTCTTTCCTTTACACGGATCAGTCGTCCTGGTCCCTTTGCAGAAAAACAGCCCCAAAGCATGATGTTTCCACCCCCATGCTTCACAGTAGGTATGGTGTTCTTTGGATGCAACTCAGCATTCTTTCTCCTCCAAACACCACAAGTTGAGTTTTTACCAAAAAGTTCTATTTTGGTTTCATCTGACCATATGACATTCTCCCAATCCCAAGCTTCTGGATCATCCAAATGCTCTCTAGCAAACTTCAGACGGGCCCGGACATGTACTGGCTTAAGCAGGGGTACACGTCTGGCACTGCAGGATTTGAGTCCCTGGCAGGGGTAGTGTGTTACTGATGGCAGCCTTTGTTACTTTGGTCCCAGCTCTCTGCAGGTCATTCACTAGGTCCCCCCGTGTGGTTCTGGGATTTTTGCTTCACCGTTCTTGTGATCATTTTGACCCCACGGGGTGAGATCTTGCGTGGAGCCCCAGATCGAGGGAGATTATCAGTGGTCTTGTATGTCTTCCATTTTCTAATAATTGCTCCCACAGTTGATTTCTTCACACCAAGCTGCTTACCTATTGCAGATTCAGTCTTCCCAGCCTGGTGCAGGTCTACAATTTTGTTTCTGGTGTCCTTTGACAGCTCTTTGGTCTTGGCCATAGTGGAGTTTGGAGTCTGACTGTTTGAGGTTGTGGACAGGTGTCTTTTATACTGATAACGAGTTCAAACAGGTGCCATTAATACAGGTAACGAGTGGAGGACAGAGGAGCCTCTTAAAGAAGAAGTTACAGGTCTGTGAGAGCCAGAAATCTTGCTTTTTTGTAGGTGACCAAATACTTATTTTCCACCATAATTTGCAAATAAATTCTTTAAAAATCAGACAATGTGATTTTCTGGATTTTTTTTTCTCATTCTGTCTCTCATAGTTGAAGTGTACCTATGATGAAAATTACAGGCCTCTCTCATCTTTTTAAGTGGGAGAACTTGCACAATTGTTGGCTGACTAAATACTTTTTTGCCCCACTGTATGACCTCTCACTCATTCGCTCACAGCTGCAGAATAAGATGGAGAAAACATTTCACATGGGGAAAACAATATTGCACCTTGTATCTTTATCACTATCTGTATCTGTAGCTCCAGCTCTATCTGTAGCTCTATCTGTACCTCTACCTCTAACTGTAGCTCTATCTATATCTCTATTTCTAACTTTAGCTCTATCTCTAACTGTAGCTCTCTCTGTATCTCTATCTCTAACTATAGCTCTATCTCTAACTGTAGCTCTCTCTGTATCTTTATCTCTAACTTTAGCTCTATCTGTATCTTTATCTCTAACTATAGCTCTATCTCTAACTGTAGCTCTATCTGTATCTTTATCTCTAGCTATAGCTCTACCTCAAACTGTAGCTCTCTTTGTATCTCTATCTCTAACTGTAGCTCTCTCTGTATCTTTATCTCTAACTTTAGCTCTCATCTGTATCTTTATCTCTAACTTTAGCTCTATCTGTATCTTTATCTCTAACTATAGCTCTATCTCTAACTGTAGCTCTATCTGTATCTTTATCTCTAGCTATAGCTCTACCTCAAACTGTAGCTCTCTTTGTATCTCTATCTCTAACTGTAGCTCTCTCTGTATCTTTATCTCTAACTTTAGCTCTCTCTGTATCTGTAGCTCTATCTATAACTCTACCTCTAACTGCAGCTCTATCTGTGGCTTTTTTCTCTATATAAAAATCTCTGTATCTCTATCTCTACTTAACTCTATCTTATGCTCATCTAACTGTAGCCCTATCTGTATCTGTACTCTATCTAACTCTATCTGTTCTCTAACTGTAGCTCTATCTTATCTTTATCTCTAACTAAAGCTCTATCTGTACTCTCTAACTATAGCTTATCTCTATCTTATCTCTAACTGTAGCTTTTTCTATCTGTAGTCTCTCTGTATCTTTATCTCTAACTATAGCTCTATCTGATGCTCATCTATAACTGTAGCTCTATCTGTAGGTCTGTCTCTATCTATCACTCTATCTGTGTCTCTAACTGTAGGTCTATCTTTATATCTATTTATAGCTCTATGTGTATCTCCATCTCCAACTATAGCTGTATCTGTAGCTCTATCTCTAACTGTAGCTCTATCTGTAGTTCTCTCTCTATCTTTATCTGAAACTATATCTCTATATGTAGCTTTATAACTGTACCTCTCTATGTATCTTTGTCTCTAGCTCTATTTGATCTCCAACCGTATCTCTAGCTTTGTCTCTAACTATAGTTCTATCTGTATCTTTATTTGTAGCTCTATCTCTAACTATATCTCTGTCTCTATCTCTATTTCTAGCTTCAGCTCTATCTGTATCTTTATTTGTAGCTCTATCTCTAACTATAACTCTGTCTCTATCTCTATTTCTAGCTTCAGCTCTATCTGTATCTTTTGCTCCATCTCTTTCTTTCTGAATCTCTATCTGTATCTCTATCTCTATCTTTTGCTCTACCTCTGTCTTTATCTCTACCTTAATCTCTATCTGTATCTCTACATCTATAGCTATCTGTAGCTCTATCTGTAGCTCTTTATTTTTATCCTTATATGTATCGGTATCTCTATTTGTATTAAACCTATTTTCTGTTCATTATAGCATCTTTGTTTTCAGTTACATCACTACTCCCCCCACACTCTCCTCCGCTTTCTACCTACTGGTGTGTGTGTGTGTGTGTGTGTGTGTGTGTGTGTGTGTGTGTGTGTGTGTGTGTGTGTGTGTGTGCTTTTTGACACACTGCTCATTCCATGTTAACGTATCATAACTCTTTATCTCGGCCCATTTTCACACTCTTCCATTTACAATACATCACGTAAATGACGCTCTGGCGACTTTATTTACCAATACCATTAACTCGGATTTGTGGATGGCTCTCTGTACGGTCTCAGCTTTTCGTTTAATGCTCTGAAATAAATGTCACAACTGGCATAAAGTCTTGTAAATGCAGCTATTTTTTTTACGCAGCCGATTTGAAATTCCATATTGCCCAGGATGTTTTACAGTGCTGCCAAAAACACACATAAGCATTCACTTAGACACACACATACACACAAGCGTACGTACTGTAATGGCTCCTCAGAGAACCGGAGGAAAGTGCTTCTTCAGCATGCGTTAATGGAGCAGATTGGTGCTGGGTCTGTAATGAGCGCCTCACTCCCCTTCCTCCGCCTGTGTGTATTGTTCCAGCGCTCACAGGTCAGCGCTGACGGGCTGTAATCGCATCACCATGACTCTCTGCTGCTTATTATTTTGGTTGCAGCCATTTTGTTTATTGTCCAGGTTTTAAAAGCCCACACTGCCCCCATAACACCCCCCCACACCTGACCCCGGGCCACTCAGCGGACACAGCTTTAGAATCGATACAGGACCGTCATTAAGTAGATTTGTTGCTGTTGCTTTGAAAAAGAGGGGGAACGGAAAGTGGTTATCAGTGTTTCTGCAACTCTGACCTGTCGCCTCTTTAAGAGACGGATTTAAGAGATCCGGAGTGTCTGGAGATTCCAAGTCGGAGCATGGTGTGGTGTGGGTTCCGTATTGGCCGATTTCCATCCACTCCAAAGAATCGTACTGAAGTGTTTTTTTATTTTTTTATTCATATATAAAGTACATACAGTTACATTACACACATTTTTTGCAATAGTATATATTTCTGTTTTTCACTTTTTTCCATTTATTTATTTTTCCATTTATTTATTTATTTTTTTTATTTTACATATGATTTCTTTATCAGATGCATTTTTTAAAATAAGATTCTGTTTTGTCCACTTATTTTTTTTCCACATGATTTTTAAAAATCAATATTTTTTTGTTTTTATAAAAATCTCTCAGTAATTTTTCCACATTTCAGTTTTCACATCTGTATATTTTTCTTGTTTTATATTTCATTTCACAAATGTAATTTTGTTAGGGTTTGTTTTTTACGTTTTTTTTTTTTTTCCGTTATTTTTCTCATTTTAATCTTTGACACATAACACATTTTTTTTATTTTTTCTTATGTGCTTTTTTAATTAGTGAAGTAAGTTTTGTTTTTTTTTTTACATGTTTACTTAGACAATTTCAGCTCAAAGCGCTGAATCTTTAATGTCATCATGTATTACTCAAGTGTGAAATGTGTGTGAGTTTTCTATTATGGTCAGTATGAGGCCTTTTACTTGGACATAACTGGAGTTCATCTACTCCTCTGTGGTAAAAGTGAAGAGTGTGTGTGACAGACTAAATGTGTCCTCTGACGCTTCTCATGACCTCCAGTTCATTACTGAGGTTTGTGTTTATTGCCTCCGCCGTCTCTGTGAGGGTGTGAGTTTGTCTCTGAGTGTGATTCTGTTCGAAAATAATTCTGTGAAGGACGAATACCAGACACTCGAACATAGTTAAACTGAGTATCATAGCCCCCGGTTGTGATTAGCGCCCATCCCTGGCCTCGGTAAAGAGGAGGATTAGAGAAAGTGGATGAAAAATTGGGCCGTAATCGTTCGCTATCTTGGGCTTCGTCCAAACCTGGAGCGTGTGACGAGAGAGCGTTGAAGAACTGCAGAGTGTAAATGAGCAAAACACTCTCTCATCTCACTTAGATTTAACACTCATTAAACTCACGGTGTCTGTCTCACTGAGCATGCCAAACTCTTACCACAGCCAGACAGAGGGATGCGGCGGAGCTTTATTAAAAGAAGCTGATGCAAACAAACCAGAAGGACAAAGCAATACCCAAACCAGGAACAGGCAAACAGTCAGAGTATCTTTTTTTATAACATTATTATGTCCTCTCTGGCTCCTGTGGGAGAGGAACACAAACCTGCAGCCACACAGTCAGTGAATAAACTCAAAAATCTAGCCTGAATGTGTACAACTAACCTAAAGATTTACAACTTGAACATCTACAACAAACTTGAACATCTACAACTAACCTGAACATCTACAACTAACCTGAACATCTACAACTAACCAGAACATCTACAACTAACCTGAACATCCACAACTAACCAGAACATCTACAACTAACCTGAACATCTACAACTAACCTGAACATCTACAACTAACCTGAACATCTACACCTAACCTGAACATCTACAACTAACCTGAACATCTACAGCTAACCAGGACATCTACACCTAACCTGAACATCCACAACTAACCAGAACATCTACAACTAACCTGAACATCTACACCTAACCTGAACATCTACAACTAACCTGAACATCTACACCTAACCTGAACATCTACAACTAACCTGAACATCTACAGCTAACCAGGACATCTACACCTAACCTGAACATCTACAACTAACCTGAACATCTACACCTAACCTGAACATCTACAACTAACCTGAACATCTACAGCTAACCAGGACATCTACACCTAACCTGAACATCTACAACTAACCTGAACATCTACACCTAACCTGAACATCTACAACTAACCTGAACATCTACAGCTAACCAGGACATCTACACCTATCCTGAACATCTACAACTAACCTGAACATCTACAACTAACCTGAACAGCTAACCAGAACATCTACAACTAACCAGAACATCCACAACTAACCAGAACATCTACAACTAACCAGAACATCCACAACTAACCTGAACATCCACAACTAACCAGAACATCCACAACTAACCTGAACATCTACAACTAACCAGAACATCCACAACTAACCAGAACATCCACAACTAACCAGAACATCCACAACTAACCTGAACATCCACAACTAACCTGAACATCCACAACTAACCAGAACATCTACAACTAACCAGAACATCTACAACTAAGCTGAACATCCACAACTAACCAGAACATCCACAACTAACCAGAACATCCACAACTAACCAGAACATCTACAACTAACCAGAACATCTACAACTAATCTGAACATCTACAACTAAGCTGAACATCTACAACTAACCTGAACATCTACAACTAACCTGAACATCCACAACTAACCAGAACATCCACAACTAACCAGAACATCTACAACTAACCAGAACATCCACAACTAACCTGAACATCTACAACTAAGCTGAACATTTACAACTAACCTAAACATGCACAACTGACCTCAACACCAACAAATAACCTGATCATCTGTAACTAACCTGATCATCTACAATGAACCTAAACATCCACAACCAATCTCAACACCAACAACTAACCTCAACACTAACAACTGACCTGATCATCTATAACTAACCTGATCATCTACAGCTAACCTAAACATCTACAGCTAACCTAAACATCTACAACTAACCTAAACTTCTACAACTGACCTAAACATCTACAGCTAACCTAAACATTGACAAGAAACCTAAACATCTACAACTAACTTAAACATTGACAAAAAACTAAAACATTTACAACTAACCTAAACATCTGTAACTAGCCTGAACATCTACAACTGACCTAATCATCTACAGCTAACCCAAACATCTGTAACTGACCTAAACATCTACAACTAACCTGATCATCTATAACTAACCTAAACATCAACAACTAACCTAATCATCTACAACTAACCTGAACATCTTTAATTATGACTAGCTAATACCAGCCTGAACACCCGTACTTAGCCTGACTAGCTAGACCATCCTGACCATATTGAACCAGTCACATCATCTTTATCCAGTCCATCTATTCTGTGGAACCTAACCAGCTACAACCAAGTGAACCATCTAGTACCTGTCCTTTATGCTTTGGATGGCTATCAGTTAAACCTGGCTTATTAGTTCAGGCTGCTTTTGGGTTCTAAGAAGAACTTGTTTCCTTTGAAGATGTTTTTCATGCTCATCTTCACAAATTCTCGCCTAACCTACTTTATATTGCGAGAGCGTTGCTCCTCCGTGACACCTCGAACATTCTCTACAGCGCTATTTAATGGCACGATTATTCTCATTGCAAATCGAGCGCATATTTTTTGTAAACATGTCAAGAGCTTTAGTTGTGACCTTGGTGAGTTCTCGCTAGCAGAGCGAACGTCACGCTCACTTTCTGCTTCGACCGAGCTCCGGCTCTCCTCACACACGAGCTTCATCTGCTATTAAAATATACAGCTCTGCTCTTCGTTCAAGAAGCACACGAGTGCTTAGAGTTTGGACAAATTATTGCAGTGCAGTGGAGTTTAAGACCAGGAGAGGAGAGATACTGTATAGCTGATGCAAAAGTTTTCACCCACCTACCCACCTCTTCAGTAGTTTTGAATGAAATGGCTGCTTCCTGAAGCACACACTGGAATCTGAAGAACCAAAAGCAAGCATACGTTTTTCCTCAGAGCAGATTTTGAAGAAAGCAGAGTATAACAGATTGTAGGAAGAGTTGGGCCTGTTCCAATCATCAGGAGATCCCACCAATGCCACCGATCACACCAATACCTCAGGGAAGGAGGGAGTGAGGGGCATTGGTCTTTCTCCTGTCAATCACAGTGACACTAGCCAATCGGTAGAGTCTGTAAACTCATGTCTGTTTAATTGAACCACCAGATCTGGTGGATCAATGTGTCTTGCAGGTATGCACTCTCTCTGGTTGATAGCCACCATGGGTGGGAATTGGCAGGTGAAAAAAAATTACACATGAGCTTTTTAACTTTGTACAGCTTTTTACAGTGTAAACTCCACATCACAGTGCTGAACGTGTACAAAGTGAAAACCATGTTAGCGCTGTTCGAATGTTACGGCTTGTTGCTTAGCGACAGACACCAAATCAGAAATTGTACAGCGCTTAAAAAACACATATCAAGTGAAAACCAGGATGTAGCAAAAACGGCTCGGTAGATAGACAGTCAGGAGACTAAAAAAAAATTAACATCAAAAATAAATCAAAAATAAAAAATGGACTTTTTTCCTCACTGATAAAAGTGAAAGCGTGAGACGAGCCGTTATTTAAAGCGGTCGCACGAACGGATTTATCCAATCAGAGTTGTTGATGCGTGAATATGCAAATGAGAAGAAGGTTAAGGCGGGGTTTAGGGATGTAGAGTGTGAAACGTCAGATTATGAAGAGCCAGGATTCAGTGTTAACCCCGGGGAAGTAGGAGCAGTGTGAAACCTCCAACTACATAAACCCAGGTTTCTGTTTATCCGGGGTTCACTAGGACCCAGGGGAAACATTTCAGGTGTGAAGCACCATATACAGAGCTTCTGGGATGCTGGAGGCAGGAGGGGAAGGTAGCAGGGTGTTTGAATAGTGAGCGGTTTTCAGGTTTTCAGGTTAACAACAATTCAGCAACAATTTTCTCTTTATTCTCATCTTTTACTCAGGAGGAGAAGGTTTGTTTTTTTTTTGCTGTCTTTGGAAAAACCAACCATTTTTCCTGTCAGTGTTGTAGAAACATTACTGGAAAGAGACAGTGAGAATGTTCTGGAAGGCTTGTTTGACACATTAGACGGTGCACTTTCGTACATTTTAGCATGCATGAGTTAGCAGGAATGAACTGTGTGAAAAATGTGGAAATATTGCGCTGGAGAAACGGAGAAGGAAAGGTCGGGAGAACGCATCTCCACAGCGGAACGCCGTGACAGATTATTTTACTATTCTAACAGCACAATGTTGACAGATGAAATCGTAAAAAAGTGGAAGCGTGGGTTTTTGGGGGGTTTTTTTCGACAGAGACAAAGCAAAGGCTGATGGATCGAATCGAGTGGAAGCTGAGGGACTGATTTATGGAGTGGTGGAGATGAGAGATGAGGGAAGAGCTCTGGTGCTGTTTATCCATCATCATCATCATTTCTGCATTCACCTGGCGAGTCATCAACAATTGCAGCAATTAAACAGCAGGAATTAAATTAAGAAGCAGATTTCATTTTGATTGCATCTCTCTTACAGAAGAAAAAAAAAAAACACAAGACATGATTTTCATACGTTTTCATTATTTGAGTATTTGAGCTCTGGAGTGGCATGAGAGAGAGAGAGAGAGAGAGAGAGAGAGAGGAGAGAGAGAGAGAGAGAGAGAGAGAGAGAGAGAGAGAGAGAGAGACCAACATCACTTCCCTCTTGGTCTCTCTCTTAGCTTCCTCTTCTTGAGGATTATACAGTGTAACCTCTGGAGAACCGGTTCTGGAGGCGAGTTCTTAAGGTGAAAATGTGCATTGTGAAATGAATTAAATGAAATAATGTAAATGCAGATAATCCGTTCTAACCGCCCAAAAATATGACCAATATGACCGATACGAAGCGTAGGTAAACTGTATGGCTGCTTACAAAGAACTGACTCAAGCCAAGCATTCCATGTCAAGGGTCCTCACAGGAAGTCGTGCCACCAAGCTTGGGCTAAAAATAGAGCACCCACGCCACCGATCTGTCAACAAAAAACACCCGGAAAATCACCTAGCTTTTGAACGCATGCCGAAGGCAACACTGGTATCGTGGGTTGACTTTTTCTGCAAAAAAGAAAATCATAAAATTAGTAAACTCGCTTCGGTTGCCTTTGCTTGGCTTTCCACTGACGCAAACAAGTTTTTCTAAATTCTTAAATCGAAAATTTGTAAGGGAGGGCAATCTTATGCCGAGGTTCCACTGTATTCCCTGGTAGTGTCTCCTCACTGGGACATGAGCTCCCTTTCCCGAACTTTCAACTGACAGAACTGGAATGAACTTCCCTACTCAATCCGGACAGCACAATCCTTCACTTTATCTTAAAAAAAAAAAAAAAAAATGCCGAAAGACCCACCCTTTTCTGTAACTTTGTGCTCTTCGTTTCTTTAGCACTCAATCCTCTGCTTGATATATTTCACTTTGCTTATATTTCCGTATTTGTAAGTCGCTACGGATAAAAGCATCTTCTACATGAATGAATGCAGAGAGAGAGAGAGAGAGAGAGAGAGAGACAGAATATTAGGCATACTTGTGATCACGTAATGGTCAAAAATGGTTGATCGTATCGAACCTGGCGCATTTGCGTTCTCCTTACATCATCATGAACACACACGACTATATCCACTGACCATATCGTTAACATTTTTTTTTTTTTTAATTTTTATTATTATTATTATGCGTCTCATCTGTCTCTTCAGTGTCTCACAACGTTCCTCTGTCACTCATGCTGCATGTGTGCTGTGGAAACTAATGATGACGTCATCAACCAAAATACATACACACACACACACACACACACACACACAGGTTACTTTACTTCCTGAACGAGTGCAGACCCGAGTCACGTTCACGTGAATCACGGCACAGTTCCAGTGCAACCAGAACTCACACCACCCCCTACAGGAAGTCGGGGGTTTTCGGTACCGAGCTGCACTTCCTGTTCCACATCACAGCTTCAACATTACTACTGTTTCACTGTTTCCTGCTGTGTTTAAGACCAAACTGCAGTGTGAAAGATTCCTTAAACCCAGAGACACTAATTAGAAGTCTGTCCATAACTGTGGGGCTTTATTAAAGAAAACTCCGCCTCACATGACAAAAAATTCACATAATAATGACAGACTAGGAATAATATTAGCAGGTAAAAAGATGAAAAATATATGCGTGTGAAAATAAGAGCTCATTGGTTGCATGTGGAATTATAGCACGAATCATGAGAAATAAATTATAGAGGAATTTCGTTTCAGTCATGAATACAGTCCTATTCTCTCTCTCTCTCTCTCTCTCTCTCTCTCTCTCTCTCTCTCTCTCTTTTGCCCTGTTTCTTTTATATAACACATTTATTTCATTCCTCTCCCCTCTCCCCACTCCATGCTCTAGTTTCTGCACTTTTCCCTCATCTCTCTCTCTCTCTCTCTCTCTCTCTCTCTCTCTCTCTCTCTCTCTCCCCCTCTCTCTCTCTCCCCTCTCTCTCTCTCTCTCTCTATCTGAGCACACAGACAGTCTGAGTGTTTGTTTGGGTTGTTCCGGCCTCTCTGTTTGGCCTCCAGTAGGGAGGACAGGAAACTGGCGTGTAATTACTGAGAGAAGGTTATTTAAAGCAGACTTACATGCTTAAAAGGCATTTAATGATGGATGGAAGCGAGCCTGAGGCGCTGGGATAGCACACCCAGTCCCACCTGATAAGATGCTTTAAAAAAGAAAAAAGAAAGAAAAATTCCAGTCTCTTGTCCTAATCTCGCACTTCATTTATTCGTCTTTTTGATGTTTTTCACTCTTCGTCTTTTCCTTGTATCGCTGAATTTTAGGGTCAGCTCTAAACGTCAGCTGCAATAAATGACGAGGATTATATTCATCAGAATTTGACGCTAATCTCGGGTTTGCTAATTGATCTTAAATCTTTCTGGAAATCTGTGTTCGGGTTGGAAGCTGAACAAATCGCTAATTATGATCCAAACAATAATATTTCTATAATAACTATATTTTTCTTCCAGTCTGAGTAAAGAATGAAGCTTTATCCAAAAAATAAAGAATAAAATAAAAACATACGAAGGATAGTGTTTGTCTTTGTCCTTTATTTTAAATTGAAACTTTTAAATATTATTTTTAAGCCCTCCTTTTAATTAATCCCTATTTTTTTTCCATTTAGTAAATAAAAAAAATAAGAATAAAATGTACAAATAGAAAAAAAGAAAATAGAAAAAGTAAGAATAAATAAAATGATAATAAAAAAACAACTGTTATTGTTTTATTTTTAAACATTGCACTCAAGTAACAAATAATAATAATAAAATCTTTTTTTAACATAAAATGATGGTTTAAATGCAGCTGAGATTATTAACAAGATTTCCTCCAGCTAAATTATTATTATTATTATTAGTAGTAGTAGTAGTAGTATTAATTACATACTAAATACTTTCTAACTTTTTTGGAATGAAAATAAATTACAACAACATGACTAATATTTATTATAAAATAAAATTAGGGTGAAATTATGATTTAAATTTAACTTATGCTTTAAAATAAGGTTTGTAATAATAATAATAATAATAATAATAATAATAATAATAATAATAATAATAATAATAATAATAATAATAATAAATGTATAATTCCTAACAATATATTTGTAGTTTAAAGTCATGAGTCATTATCTTTAATTTAAAATAAATGTATTTGTTTATAAGTTCATAAATAAACTTATTTGTTCATTTTAAACCAGGTTTTCTCCAGCTTCAATTAAACTGACATGATAATACAATAACAAAAACATACTAAATAATGTCTATAGTATTTTTAAAGTTTAATTTAAAGTTGTCAGTTCTGCTATTTGTTACACAAAGCCTTGGTCCTGATCAATAAATAATTAAGTCATTAAATAAAGTCAGTTTTCTTTACTCTGTAAATGAGGTTAAAGTTTTTTTGGGTTGGTGGTGCAGCACAGCCTTGTGTCTATAGCTGTATTTTTTCTTTACTATAAACCATCGCCGGGATGAGTCTGTGTGGCGGCATGTTGTTCGGGTTTGATTAATTGCGTGTTGTGTTATTGGGATGAGGCCGGGCTGCAAGGGGATGGCAGGTGCAGTGCTGTTTACACGCTCAGCCGATGAAGACGTTTTCTCCTGGGTGAAGAGCTAAGGATCTTCTCACCGTAACGAGCCGCAACTCGCTTCTCAGGCTGGCGGAGAGAGCACTCTTTCATCAAAGAGGCAGGAATCTCATTAGGGAAAGAGAGCGGGGGCGGAGGAAGGGTGTTTTTATTTTATTATTTTGTATGAATTGAGACCTAGAGGCAGTGTTGTAATCCTGGAATGAAGATCAGACGTGAGTAAGGCTGTCAGATGGAAAGACTGTGTCAATCAAATTCTTGTTTGTGTCTGGAATGTGGAAAAAAATTGTTTTTTTTTTTTTTTTTTTTTGGTTTTCCAGTTAGATTCCCACTGTGGCTTGGCATACCTGAGTCTTCCATCCAGATGCCGGAGCTCACCTGTGGGAATTCCCCATGCACTTTAGCTGTGAATTATGGGACAATTACCCAGCAGGCTTAGCCCCTTTTCCCTCTGTCATTATAGCGAGCAATGGTAATAAAGCTGCTCTTCTCCACGTTCTCTACGTTCTCTCTGACACCACCCTCCCCACCAATACCACCCCGTAATGTACCCCCTTACAGAAACACAGGTGGGAAACAGCTTTTCCTCCATAGTGGCCTCCACTCTTATTGCCTCCATGGGAGGCTTTAATGGCATGGGGGAGGATTATTATTTTTGGATGGCAAGTGCCTAAAAATGGGAGAACTTCCAAACTCCTCCTAATACACCCTCAAGACGGTTAGATAGCATGGAAATACTTCAGTGCATGAGTGTTTACCTTCAGGCTTAGCTTTCTTGCTGTCCTGATATAGAAGAGAATAATCATGTAGTGTTCATCCGGAAGAGTGATGAGGTTCCCGGGACAAATCACCATGATCCTCTAGACAATCTCTGACTGACTCACTGGGATGGAGTGAAGGAGTCAGAGAGGGAGGGGATTCATCCCGAGCACTACTGAGAAGAATTTCTGTAGAAGAGTATTAATGTGTTTGTGGAGTAAGAGGCGGGGTAATGAAAAAAAAAAAAAAGATTAGATTGTTTGTTTGTTTGTTTTTTTGTTTTTTTTTGTGAAACCAATTCCAAAAGGGTTTTGAGTTCAAGTTGAACCATTTTTTCAACAAGTTTTCTCCATGGCTTTTTCATCTATAAGTGGGTTTCTGCTTTAGGAACCGTGTCAGGAACATAGAAACCAGTGATGATTAGCCTCATGGTTGGTTTGGAAAGTCAAACATCTCAATAATTAAATATTCATACCAGGATCAATAAGCCTCTCTCTTGTGATGGTGTGGCATGATGATGGAAGAAGAGCTTCAGGATTAAGACTGTTGATGGATTGGGGTGGTAATGGGAGAAGAAGACAGGTAGATAAAAAAGAGGAACTCCATAATGCTGGAGAAATTGTTGCTGCTGGGGGTGGCTCCTTGTGGCAGCCCCGTGACCTGTGGGACTGCCATGGATAGAACCACTTGGAGACTATTGCACCATCTTCGAACTGCTGTTGCGGCAGATAGCGTTGTGCTCGGGTCTTCAACAGAGAACATTTGAAGACTTTGCCAGAACGGAGTTAGTTCTAAGTCTATAATGAACTCAGAAATTGTGCTGACCTATTAGTTCCACTGACCTATATGGTTGCACAATTCCACTTGACTATAAACAGTTGTACAAAGGACATTATTAATATTTACATTATTTACTGTCCAGTGTCATCCAAATGAGGTTGAGGTTCCCTTCTGAGCCTGGTTTCTCTCAAGTTTTCTTCCTCAAATCATCTCAGAGAGAGTTTTTCCTTGTAGTGCAATGAGTAATAAGCGCTTTGAGGTAAGAGGGAGCTGGTCCATTCTTGGCTTTGTAGGCAAGCATCAGTGTTTTGAATCTGATGTGTGAAGCTACCAAAAACATGTGAAGGAGCACAGCAGTGGGGTGGTGTGGGAGAACTTTCAGGTTGAAAACATATTGCACAGCTGCATTTTGGATGAATTGCGTTCAGAGATAGACCTGCCAGTAGAGAGTTTCAGTAGTCCAGTCTTGAAAGGACAAGAGACTGAACAAGCACCTGAGCAGCCTGTGTGGATAGCAATGGCCGAATCCTTCCGATGTTGTACAGAAGAAACCGACATGAGCATGTGACATTAGCAACATGGGAAGAAAAGGACAGTTGAGTGTCCATGGTTGCCCCAAGGTTGTGAGCAGTGACCGAAGGGAAGACCAGAGTTGTTCAGGGATATCACAAGATCCTAGTCTGGGGATGAATCACCTGGGATGACCAGCTGTTCAGTTTTGCTGGGATTGAGTTTCAGCTGATGAGCCATCATCTAGGATGATATATCCAACAGACACGCTGAGATCCGAGCAGAAGCCGTGGTATCTGAGGGAGGGAAGGAGAAGATAAGTTGAGTGTCATCAGCATAGCAGTGTTAAGAGAACCCATGTGAGGATATAACTTTGCCAAGAGAGTTAGTAGCCACTGTTGCCTTAGGCTTGCTCATTAGGGATACATGTTAGGGATGAATATGAGTTTAATTTTAATCTTTGCTATTTTTATTCTATGTTTTTATATTTTTGTAAAGTGGCTTTAAGACAATGTCCATTGTTAAAAGTGCTATACAAATAAACTGAATTAAAATGGGAAGAAGAACCTGAGATTCAGTTTCTCAGAACCTTGTTAGTCCCGTCTCCATAATTAAAGGTGTACGTTTCATCAGTAGTAAAGCAAATCATGGTGAACGCTTTACTCCAATCAGCACTCACATACAATGACTAACAGATTTCCATGGAATGCTAGAGTTTCTTGTCTCTGCCTGGGGTGGTTCTTGTCTATGTTCCTATGCCCAGGAATGGCTGCTATGTGAGCAAGCTTTCTCATTAGCTCCTAGACTGGGCTTGGCTTGAGATTTCCTTCTCATAAACAGTAATTGGGGAAATCCATAGAACCTCCCCATTACCTCAAAGCTTACAACTTGGCCTCTGGCTTGATGGTTGTTATTGCGTTGCCATGGAGATCACATGGAAACCCAAGAGGCCTCAGGGCATTATGGCTGGCAGTGCTTTCTGCTTTATTGGGAAACAGTAGGAGAGGTGGAAAATAGGTCTTGTAGCTTCTATCGTGTGTCAGAATTGATTTAAAACACCTTTTGCTTGCATTTGAAGCAAATTTGTATAACTTTGAGATGACGATGTAGACTATTTCATGTTATAAGAGGTTCTTTTTTGTTCTGTATCTCTATAATATTATCCTGTACGGCTACCTGATACAAATCAATCCATCCTACAAACCATTTTGGTGATGTTTTCATTCCGTACACGTGTCCTTGACTGTGATGAATCGACACAGCACTTCCTTCACTTCCTCCAATCTCGCACTCTTCAGCCCGGTTCACACCCATTCCACTGTTGATTGGTTGAGGTCCTGCGCTGCTTTATCACGAGATAAAACCTGATCTATCAACGTTTGGTGGGCCACAAATTGGGAAAGCATCAGAGCCCTGCTTGAGCGAGACTTCCAACTAAAAATAATATCACTTCGGATTATGGAGCCATGTAGACTCTGTGAATTCTGTGCTTATGTAGAGATGTTTTAAATAATGTTTTCAGTATTAAATCACTTGAATACATTTAACAATTCAAAAAATGCCATGCTAGCCACTTTAATCTCTCTCAATGATCTTTTTTTCTTAAATAAATTAATACTGTTGTTTGTCATCTTACCCTTAATCCTTTCCTTTTTCCCGCCAATCCATTCTAACTGATTCTCCAAGACTCCCCGAGTTATTTCCTGTTCTCCGAAACCATAAACATCCATTTTTTTGTCCTTAACACCGGAGACTCCTCATGTAACTTACACAAACATATCAACATTTGTTTAAAGAAATCTACGGAATCCACCATGCAACTCCCCGTGTAACTTGTTACTATGGCAACTAGATATGCGTCGATCTGCTATGTGTGTCTTTGTGATATCACGTGATACTGAATTTGAAAAAAGAAGACAGGGCAACACCTAACGTAGCTAGCTATTCAGCATGCTAATGCACATTATTTAATATCAAGTCTTCACCTCATTAAGAATGCAGGAAAAAAACTGATTAATAGAAAAACTGATTAATAAAAACACTTCCTCATCTTCGTACTGGATCTGAAAAAAAATATGTATGCACTTCTGCTAAAAAATTCAAATGTATCAGAACAAAAGCATTAATATAAACCTCCAGCTGTTATGGAAAATATATGACTGAACGAATCAGACTTGTGAATTTAAGATGGCTTGTGTATATTTTCTCACACAACTCCCTGGCGTTTTTGTGGAGTGTGTGTTTGTGTGTGTGTGTATGTGTGTGTGTGTGTGTGTGTGTGTGTATACGTGGGTTTGTATTATAAAATGTCGCTTAATACCCAATTGGTGACAGTGTGGAGCCATTAATAAAATCCTGATCCACGCTAAGCTGACAGGAATGCTGACGGAGGTCTCCTGGGAGAAGATCATGTCTGGAATAAAGATCCAGATCCGCAGGTAGCCGCGTTCCGCCATCCCCAGGTGTCATTACTGATGCTGGAGCTGCTGAAGGGGGTGTTACTCCTACCTCTGACACCACATTAATCACCCCGCACCCCGCCAGCAGACTAATCACCATAACGTGGGCACCCCGAGCTACAGAGGCGACGTGAGCGTGTGAAGGATGTCCAACAAACTGCTTCCTGTTCGCCTCCACTGCATGACCATGACTGATGGAGCGCTGAGAACCTCGCTGACCCACCACACGATTACATATCTCACACTCGCTCGACGCTACAAATTAAACCTAGGATTTAACCCACAATCATATCGTCTTTATTTCCTTCTCTGTCGATGAAATGGGGGGTTCTGAGAAATGAGGAATGTTTATTTTTTGGGAGGGTGAGTCACTATGAGGGAGGGAGGGAGGGAGGGAGGGAGGGACCAAGGGAGGGTGGAGTGTAATTTTATTTCTGGTTATGAAGAAGGCGTGGCCACAATTAACAAGTTAATATTCAAAGACCAACTACTCCTCAAAACTTCATAACTTTTATTTATTTATTTATTTATTTATTTATTTATTTATTTATTTATTTATTTATTATTTGCTTGTTTGTTAAAATTTTAAATAGATATGTGAGGTTATAATTTATAAGTGGTGTTGAAAATGTAGATAATTATAGAAATTTGTATATGGTGTTACATTTTATGTAAATTTAGATATATGTTGTTTTTTTTTCAGACTGCTATTTGAGATTTTTTTAAAGCAAAATCCATAAAAATGAAGGGGAACCATAAGAAAAAAAAACAGAAACATTTTGCTTTTTCATAGTAGAGAACCAAATAAGCAAAATGAAAAACAAAATTTTACTTAACAGGGGACATGGTGGCTTAGTGGTTAGCACGTTTGTCTCACACCTCCAGGATTGGGGGTTCAATTCCCGGGGTGTGTGTGTGTGTGTGTGTGTGTGTGTGTGTGTGTGTGTGTGTGTGTGTGTGTGTGTGTGTGTGTGTGTGTGTGTGTGGCCTTGACGCCCAATGACGCCCAATGACGCCCAATGACGCCCAATGACGCCCAATGACACCTGAGATAGGCACAGGCTCCCTGTGACCCGAGAATAGTTCGGATAAGTGGTAGACAATTAATGAATAAATGCTTTTACTTGCTCAAGTTTTTTCTGCCCTAAATTTGTTAGTATTTTTCCCAGTAATTTTTCCCTTTTTTCTAAATTATTGTCTATTTTATCTTATTATTATTATTAATTGTCTTCTTATTATTAACAACAACAACAATAATAATAATAATAATTATTATTATTATTATTATTATTATTATTATTATTATTATTAACAATAATTATAACCACTATTATTATTAAATAATAATATTATTATTATTTGTTAATAAATAACATTTGATAGAAAGCAATGATCTAATTTAAATTTAAACGAATTAACCGTTTATTCACTGTTTGATGTCATTAAACATCTTAATGTTTTAAGGCACATGGAAATAAATTAACTAGGGGCGTGCAAACTTTTGAGCGTGAATTAGCAACTGTAATATCCTGACTACACTATATAATTATGTATAAAAGCTAAATTTGAGCCCAAATCATCCAGAATGGTCCGAATTGACCTGCGTTTCAGTCCAAACCTACTTTCATTTCATTTCCAGCAGCTCTAACCTGGAAGTGTCTTTTGATTGGCAGCCGCCTCCCTGCTAATTACAAACAACTGCATTAGCAGCGAAGAGGCTGATTTGCATGAGTAAACACTCGAGTCGACTCCGTCATTATCAGCCGTAATAACAGCGCACGTTAATCAGAGGCTAGAGTGTCACTCAGCGCACACATAGAGGAAAAGAACATAAAATAATAATAATAGCGATGATAATATGCCGTGTTTCTGCTAACGTACTGCTCCATCTTTCCCGAAGGACACTCACGAGCTGCTAAAAATGGCGGCGCTTTAGCGACAGATTCTACATAGAGGTAGATCTACAGCACAGTGTTTCCTTCTCTGAAACTGACAACCATCTAAATAACCACTGAAGAATACTTTTACTAAAAAATTTTCACTTTTAGGTTGAAAAAGGATGAAGTTGTGCCGTTTGGTTTATCTCTCTGAGGGAAACGTTCTAGGCAGAACCCTATAACACAGGTTTTCCTTTTTGGGAAAAAGGGTTTCCCTACATAGGACTGCTCTATAAAAAATTAAGCTTAAATGTTCAAACCGGGGGGCACGGTGGCTTAGTGGTTAGCACGTTTGCCTCACACCTCCAAGGTTGGGGGTTCGATTTCCACCCCCTGCCATGTGTGTGTGGAGTTTGCATGTTCTCCCCGTGCCTCGGGGGTTTCCTCCGGGTACTCCGGTTTCCTCCCCCGGTCCAAAGACATGCATTGTAGGTTGATTGGCATCTCTAAATTGCCCTGTATTGGGGGCGTGAGTGAATGAGAGTGTGTGTGTGCCCTGTGATGGGGTTGGCACTCCGTCCAGGGTGTATCCTGCCTTGATGCCCAATGGCGCCTGGGGGCACAGGCTCCCCGTGACCCGAGAATAGATCAGATAAGCGGTAGACAATGAATGAATGAATGTTTTTCGAACCTTCTCTAAGGACCTTTTTTTCCACCTAAAATAATAAAAGTTTAAGTCTAAAGTCTTTCAGAAGGGTCTTTAATAAGACAGAACCCTTAAACAAACGTTCTGTTTATATGCTAGGAGTATATGCTAGGGGTAGGGCTAGGTTGTTTTTGTACAGACGTCTCATGAGAACAGGTTGACATTTCAAGAGCCACAGTACATATTCTTGCAAAATATGTTCCATCCTCAGTATGACCAATTTAAAGAGGTTCTACATAGAACCTAACATTTTTATTTTACCCTCATTCAGCTGCTAGCTAGGGACCAGAAATAAAAAAAATAATAATAACAAAAGTTACAGGTAGAATTTCTTAAGAAAGCTGAAACCCTTTTCAAAATTTTAGAACCCCTAAACATTGTAGAATGTATAAAAACTCTAAACAGAGGGTTTTCTTTTCAATAAAGGTACTTTAGTAAAGTAGAACCATTAAGGAACTAATTTTCTAAAAGCCTCTAAAACCCAAATTGATTCTTTGGTGTTTTCCTTTGGAGGAATCACTGGATCTTCCCAAACTTCCTAAAGTACACAAAAAAGGTCTGGGTAAAAAAAAGTAGAATGCTTGAGGAACCCTTAAGGAACCAATTTTCTAAAAGCCTCTAGGACTCAAAAGGATTCTTTGGTGTTTCCCATTGGAGGAATCACTTGAGCTTCCAAAATGTCTTAAACTTCAAAGAAAAGGCCAGGTAGAAAATGGTAGAATGCTTGAGGAACCCTTAAAGAACCAATTTTCTAAGAGTGTATATTTATAGATAAACAACTCAAATCCAGAACCCAAAATAAAACCTTTAATGTTTCCCTTTGGAGGAACCACTAGATCTTCCCAAACTTCCCAAACACAGAAAAGGCCCGGTACAACAAGGTAGAACACTTGGGGAATCCTTAAGGAACCAATTTTCGGAGCGTATATATTTATAGAAAAACTCAAATCCAGAACTCAAAAGGATTCTTTGATGTTTCTCTGTGGAGGAACCACTAGATCATCCTACATTTTCTAAACTACACAGAAAAGGCCCGGTAGAACAAAGTAGAACACTTGAGGAACCCTTTTAACCCCAAGAGTGTGTAGTTATCATTGGTGATTTTTTTTTTTTTTGTATATCTCTGGAGAAATGGTTCTCAAGTGTTTTTAAGCCATGAAGGATTTTAGGAAATTTCTCCGGAGGATCCTATCGACTGGTTGTGAAGTCAGTGTCCTCCAGATGCTAGCTAAAAAGCAAAGAAAGTGCAAATGGAGGAACATAACATTGATTCTTTTTCCAGGTAGAACCTCTTGAGAAAGCTGAGTGTCCTTTGAGGAACTTCATTAATGAGTAAAATCCATCACAAATGCCAGATGTGTCTCGCACAAACAAAAGAACATTTAAGGTTTTGTTTCTTGAGCAGCTGTCAGTCAAACGGGGGTCGAGTCCATCAGGGCAGAACCGCTTGAACCCTGTAGCACTGAGGTTCTACTGGTTGAACCCCGGCTCCTGAGCAGATGGTCAGCAGACAAACCCCTGGGCTCAGAGTCGGAGAGATGATCGGGTTTGATGTGGTTATGCACACGTAATTGCTGAAATGAGCCGACGGTCATCGGGGTGTGATTTGTTTAGGTGGAATTAAAGAACGGAGGCATTTGGGTGGGAGTGGGGGGGTGGGAGGCGGTGGAGGGGTGTCAAAAGCAGGAATAATTGAACGTGTGGGTGTGTGTTTTGCTTTACGGAGCTTCAGTTAATGTGTGTGTGCGTTTGCCCTTATTGTGATTCAATTCAATTTGCTAGCATGAAAACTAATTCCAGGAAAACGTCTTTCTTTCTCTTTTCTTTTCTTTCTTCCTTCTTTCAGTTTTCAGGCAGAAAAAATAGCTAGTAGTTATTTGACTTCAGTATTAGCAAGCTATCTTTGTTAATTCATTGCTCTTTAAATCATCTTTTTCAAAACACCACTTGCAAAAAAACTTACTAAAACAGTTAACTAAGAATCCTAGCAAGATAGCTAGCTAATATTCTGTAACTAGCATGCTTGAAAATATTAAGCTAGCTATTTGTTTGTCAGAAAATACTAGTTGTGGATGCTTTCAAGCTAGCAAGCTTGGTTAACATTAGACTAATTATTATTTTGTGACAAACTTCTAGACAAAGAAGCTAACATTGAGCTGTTAACATTTTGTGAGGAAAAAACATAGCCAAAGAGACAAACCATAGCATTATTGTTAACTTGTTATTCAAAGTAGCTAACATTAGATTTTTATATGATTTTGTGGGGAGCCAGAGTCACTAGCAAGCCTGGAAAGTTTTTAATTTGAGAGAAAACACTAGCTGTGGTTAATATCAAGTTAACTAATGTTAGCCTAATTCATATTTTGTGACAGAACACTAGATAAAGATGCTAACATTGGGTTGTTTATTATTTTGTGAGGGGAAAGGAACTCCAGTCGAGGTCAAAGACAAGCTAGCTAATGTTAGCCTAGTGAAAAAAATACTAGAGAAATATCCTGAAATATTCAGCTAAAACAGGCTGTGAGCTAGCCAAACTGGTAGACCTAGCAAAGAAGGCCTGCGTTTTGGTAGCTAGTAGATGTTTCCTGTGTGTTAGCTTGGTGTTTTGGCAAGCTCTTATTTTATGGAGGAGGGAAAAGGCTATGAAAGCTAAGAAATCTAGCTATCATTAGATTAGACTAACTTTTGTTTTGTGAGAGAAAAAAACACTAGCTAACTTTATTAGCACTGCTTGATGCCCGTTAACATTCTCTTACGTTACTGTTGCTATAGTAACAGCTCATTCATGGGGACTTGGTGGGGTTTACTATCATTAGCATTGCTAGATGCCTGCTAACATTATTTTTTACGTTACCGTTGCTGTAGTAACAGATCATTTATGCTAACTTGGTGAAGATTTTTGGTGGGGTTTAACATCATTAGCATTGCTAGGTGCCTGCTAACGTTCTCTTACACTATCGTTGCTATAGTAACAGCTTATTCATGGGGACTTGGTGGGGATTAGCATCATTAGCATTGATAGATGCCTGCTAATGTTTTCTTACGTTACGGTTGCTATAGTAACAGCTCATTCTTGGGGACCTGGTGGGGTTTAGAATCATTAGCATTACTAGATGCCTGCCAACATTATCTTACCTTACCGTTGCTATAGTAACAGTTCGTTCATGGAGACTTGGTGGGGTTTAGCATCTTTAGCATTACTAGATGAACGTTCTGCTAATGTTCTCGTATGTTACTGTTGCTATACTAACAGCTCATTCATGGAGACACTGTGGGGTTTAGCATCATTAGCATTGCTAGATGACTGTTCTGCTCATGCTGCTTTGAGACAATGGTCTTTGTTAAAAGCGCTATACAAATAATAAAAAAAAAAATGAATAATGTTCTATTACGTTACTTTTGCTATAGTAACAGCTCATTCATGGGGACTTGGTGAGGTTTAGCTTCTTTAGCATTGCTAGGCACCTGCTAACATTCTCTTATGTTACTGTTGCTATAGTAACAGCTCGTTCATGGGGCCTTGGTGGAGTTTTTTTTCTTTTGTAGTTTTATGGAAGGAGTCTCCAGTGTCAGAGCTTTATATATATATATTTTCACTCCAGCATGACACTGAATGTTTTGCTCCTGATTTATCAATGGCAGTGAAGCTAATCAGAGAGGAATGTAAGATGGCTTCCACCAATTTACTGGGTTAACACTTTACTTTCTCACAGATTTACAGCTGACTCTGATCCTTATTCAGCCGGCGCTGGTGCGAGTCCCGTCGTCGTCGTCGGGTTATAGCATGTGTCCCTCCTGAGGCCAGTCCCCCAAACATTAAAGGCTACTTAAATCCATCCCTTCATGATCCTCTCCTGTTCTGCTGATCTTTATCGCTCTTTTTTTTTTTCTTGAGACGTGTCTCCGAATCCCCCCTCTTGCTTTCGATTCTCATTTTGAAGTGTCTCCTGCAGGCTTGGGTAAACATATACCTCCTTTTTTTTTTTTTAATTAAAATAAATCTGCTTCCCGTCGATATTTCACAGCCATCAGGGACACAGCTCTGGAGGAAGATACAGAGATACGGTGGCTGGGTTTAGAGAAGAGGAATAAAGCAGGAGAGAAGAGATGATGGGGTGATAGCGTGATGGCGGGGGAGGGTGATAGTGGTGGTCTTTTTCACGCGTGGGGAAGAAAACTGGATGTTGTTTATGGATTTGTAGGATTTGGGGATTTTGTTCTCAGCGGGACGTCACCTGGGACTTTTCCGTCCGCGATGCTTTTTATCCCAGGAACAGAAACAATCTTTAAACTTCTTTTGCTTTACAGATCAACTGTGTGAAATATAACACATCGATGATAACAGGTTGATTCGACTTGGACAATGAGCAGACAGGATGGATGGATGGAGTGAGAGAAGAAGTGAGAGAAAAGGTAGAGAAGGGAAAGAATGAGTGAAGGAGGAAGGAAAGAGTGAAGGAGAAAGGAGTGAGAAGGAAAGAAGTAGGATAGAGGGAAGGAGTGAGGAAGGAGGGCATGAGGAAGAAGGAAGGAGTGATGAAAGAAAGAAGGGGTGAGGAAGAAAGGAGGATGGGCAGATGGAGCGTTGCTCAGATACATGAAAGGAGAAAAGGATGGAAGGAAGGAATTGGGAGGAAGAAAGGATGGATAGATAGGCAGACTAATGGGAGGGCAGAAGAAGGACAGGAAGGGATGGAGTGAGTAGGAAGGAAAGGAAGGAGTGGTAAGGAAGAAAGGATGGCTGCACTGAAGGGAGGAAGCAAGTAAGAAAGTTGGGAGGAAATTTAGAATAGAAGGAGAAACAAGGGAAGGAAGGAACATGAAGGAAGGAGTAAGAAGGAAAGAGTGATGGAGGAAGGAAGAAATGGTGAGGAAGAAAGGATAGACAGATGGACAGACTGAAGGGAGGACAAAAGAAGGAGAGGAAGCATGGAGGAAGAAAAGGAGCATAAAGGAAGGAATGAGTAGGAAAGAAGGAGTGATTTAGGAAGGAAGAAATGGTGTGGAAGAAAGGATGGACAGACTGAAGGGAGGATAGGAGTAGGAAAGTTGGGAGGAAAGTTAGGATAGAAGAAAAGAAAAAGGGAAGGAAGGAGCATGAAGAAAGGAGTGAAAAGCAAAGAGTGATGGAAAAAGGGAAAAAAAATGGTGAGGAAGAAAGGACAGACAGATTGACAGACTGAAGTGAGAACAAAAGAAGGAGAGGAAGCATGGAGGAAGTGAAGGAGTGAGAAAGAAGGAAATGAAAGAGTGAGAAGGAAGAAGTAAGCAGAAAAGAAGGAGTGATTTAGGAAATAAGAAATGGTAAGCAAGAAAGGATGGATGGACTGAAGGGAGGAAGAAATAAAGCAGGGCAGAACAGAAGGTAGAGAGAAAAGAAAGGAAAAGAAAGAAGGATGGAAGGCTTGATGAAGGAAGAACGTATGGACAGATGGATAGAAAGAAGACAGGAGAGGAGGTAGAGATGAAGGAGTGAGAAGTATGGAGTGTTGATGGAAGGAAGAGAAGATTCATTACCCCAGTGATGGATGGAAGGGTGGATGGAGATAAAGGAGGATGGAGTGAGAGAAAGAAGAAATGATAATGAGTCCAGCCGTCAATAGACCTTCAAACCTCTGTAATAAACAATAAGAAGAATAAGAGTGCTGCTGTGATCAGATTCACTGGAAATGGAGGCGGGGAATTTTTTGGCTGGTTCTTTAAAGCATGCGGACGTTAAATGGAGTCCCGGCTCTGAATTTGCAGCTCTCGCTCTCGCTCTCGCTCCTGCCCCCACCGCTCGCCACCGCAGCAGACAACAAAAGAATAAATCCTTTAATAAATGTGCATTCCTCAGACATACATCTGAATATCAAGACAAATCGTCTTATTCTTCTTTCTCCTGGTGACTGCAGATACGACGAGCTGAACGTATTGCAGCGGCAAATCATACGCTGCAGCGAGAAGCCAAGCAAACAAGAAAGAAATGTAGAAGTGAGGGAGGAAGGAAGGAAGGAAGGAGGTTTGAAAGGGTGTATGAAAATAAGGAAGGAAGGAGGGAAGGAAAGAAGGAAGGAAAGACAGAAGTTCAAATGGAAGTATAAAAAGAATGAAGGAAGGAAGGAAGGAAGGAAGGAAGGAAGGAAGTGTAGAGGAAGTGGTGAAGGAAGGAGGTTTGAAATGAAGTATGAAAATAAGGAAGGAAGGAGGGAAGGAAAGAAGGAAGGAAGGAAAGACAGAAGTTCAAAAGGAAGTATAAAAAGAAGGAAGGGTGAAGCTGTGGAAGGAAGACAGGAAGGGTGGAAGAAAGGAAGGAAGGCAGGAAGGGTGGAAGTGGGGAAGTTAGGAAGGAAGGAAGGAAGGAAGGAAGTGGAGAGGAAGTGGTGAAGAAGAAATAAGGAGAGGGGAAAGAAGGAAGGAGAAATAAGGAATGATAATAGAAAGTGTGAGGAATGAGAAAGGAGGGAAGGAAGGAAGGAAGGAAGGAAGGAAGGAAGGAAGGAAGGAAGGAAAGAAAAAGGGAAGGAGGGAAAGAAGGATTGAAGGAAGGAAGGAAGGAAGGAAGGAAGGAAGGAAGGAAGGAAGGAAGGAATGAATGAAGGAATGAAGGAAGGAGGACAAAGTAAGCAGTGAAGAAAGTGTTCAAATGAGGAAGGGACGGCGGAAGGAATAAGTGAGGGAGGAAGTGGTGAAGAAGAAATATGGATTGATGTGTGAAAAATAAGGAAGGAAGGAAGGAAGGAAGGAAGGAAGGGAGGAAGGGAGGAGTGAAGAAGAAATAAGGAGTAAGGAAAGTAGATGTGAGGAATGAGGAAGTAAAGAGGGAAGACATAAAGTAGGAAGAAATTAGTGAGGGACAAAGGAAAAAAGTAAGGAGAAGAGAGTGTGTTAAAAAATTCAAACCATATGTGGTGTTGAACATCAAACATTCCAGTTTTCTTCTCTTCTCTTCTCTTCTCTTCTCTTCTCTTCTCTTCTCTTCTCTTCTCTTCTCTTGTCTTGTCTTGTCTTGTCTTGTCTTGTCTTCTCTTCTCTTCCTCACTCTTCTCTTCTCTTCTCATCTCTTCTCTTCTCTTCTCATCTCTTCTCTTCTCTTCTCTTCTCTTCTCTTCTCTTCTCTTCTCTTCTCGTCTCTTCTCTTCTCTTCTCTTCTCTTCTCTTGTCTTGTCTTGTCTTGTCTTGTCTTGTCTTGTCTTGTCTTCTCTTCCTCACTCTTCTCTTCTCTTCTCATCTCTTCTCTTCTCTTCTCATCTCTTCTCTTCTCTTCTCTTCTCTTCTCTTCTCTTCTCTTCTCTTGTCTTGTCTTGTCTTCTCTTCTCTTCTCTTCTCTTCTCTTCTCTTCTCTTCCTCACTCTTCCCCTCTCTTCTCTTCCTCTCTCTTCTCTTCTCTTCTCTTCTCTTGTCTTGTCTTGTCTTGTCTTCTCTTCTCTTGTCTTCTCTTCTCTTCTCTTCTGAGTGTGTGTGTGTGTGTGTGTGATTGTGAGAGAAAGCGATATGTATTGAA
>JAUCMX010000011.1:23039485-23059485 GCA_033459395.1 Hemibagrus guttatus
ACGTCTAAAACACACTGAAAGCCGACAGACTCGTTTTATATCAGACTCACAGCCTGAACATCACTCATTTCTTTACAATGAATGAAAACCGTATAAAGGGTTAAAGTCACCTCACAGCAAGTGCGGTGTAAACGTTAGCAAAGCAAGTAATCCTGCTAATATGCTAGAAATCCAATGCTAGTGAAATCCTACTGCTTTGGTTTCCAATGAAAACTATTTCTCGTAAACAACAAATTGTACCACCTTCAAACCCGTAACGTGTCCTGCCTCCTAACGCTGCGCTCTTTCACCTCGGGTGTGATTGATGATTTCGAGCTATAAAAGTAGTCCAGGGTTTTTAAACTAGTTTATAGCGTGAGTTAAGACCCAAAGAATTGATTGCTTTCTCATTTCCATTCCATTAGTGCATTAAGAGTTGGGGCAGATGATAACCTACGTCAATATCACACATTTCAGTATTGATCGCTTGTATCGAATGAGAGCGGATGCATGCCAGCATCGAGAAGGCACGCGTTAGCATAGACGCTTTAGCTTCCAGCTGTTTCGCCGCGTGTTAACTGCACACGGTGTCTGTGGCTCACTCAGCAAATAACCTCAGAAATCTGTGTTTAGCTTCCCAAAGTCCAAAAAGCGTCCACGGTTAGTTCACCGAGTTCAAACCAGTGCTGTGGTATTGACCAACGATTCGAGCTTATTTCATCTCTCTAAACACATTGAGATGAATTTCTATAACCAGTTCAGTGCACTCTTACATCACAACACCACTGCTGATATGTTTATACACACTGAATGTTTATACACACTGAAAAAGATGGGTTTTTTTTGTAAATAAAATATGCATACTGAACTAAACCAAAGATAGACTCTTGGATTGATGTTGGAAGTAAAATCATTCATTTGAATAATTAAAAGAAATATTATTTTTTGCTTCTGGATTTAATCAAGAAAACAGCTTCCTGGGATACACAATCAAACTAACGATTAGTGTGGCCACTTTAATAGGAATACCTGCTCGTTCGTGCAATTATCTGATCCGCCAATCGTATAGCAGCTGAACAGCGCCTTTAATTATGCACAACTTCTGAGAACGAAAACAGACAATTATTTATTAAATTTTTTTACTTTTATTTTTACAAGCTCAAAGCATCGGATTTATTCTCAGTTTTGCATGTTTTCACAGTTCAACGCATATGATGCTTTGATATTACGGTATTTACGGTAAAACAAACTGAAATGTTGATGCATCTTTTTTTTTCTCCATGAGAAGGAACAGAAGCCTAGAAATGTTTTCTCGGAGCTGTCCAAATATTTCCTAGCATTAAGTGAAAAATAGTAGACGTGAAGCCACGGTTTAGATTTTTTGCTCTCGCTATTAGCCATATCTGGACCTAGCGTGTTTCCGTGGCGACCAGTATCGAGATGTTTCTTTACAGTAGCGAAACCAGGAGCGTGAATCGAAATCAGTTTCCTTTAAAATAGAAAGGAACGTCGGAAATGCTATGCTAACGTCGATCCAGAGAATAAATCGCTCTGAACGTGCGTAGTTTGAGCCAAGCTTCCTGTTGTCCAGCAGCAGACAGTTTCTGGCTTCGAGGTAAAACGTTTTAGCCAAAGCATTGACATGAGTGATCGGTTGGCAAAAAGAGAAGTCTCCTCACAACCCCTTTAATTATCCATTCGTCTTTCAACGCAGGCTAAAGCAGCCACCTAAATGACTCCCTCCCCCCTCTTCCTCTTCCTCATCCTCCTCCTTCTCCTCCTCCACCTCCTCCTCCTCCTCCACCCCCTCCTCCTCCTCCACCACCCTCCACCCCGCTTCTCATTTCCCGAGCAATAAAGGCCGCATTTATTTTTTTCTCTATTCAATTTGCCTGGCTCCAGGGCCATGTGGGTGAAGACTAAAGAGATTACAATACAGGAGGGGGAATCAATCGCTGCTTTTCATTTTGCTCAGCCAAGCCCAGCCCGACGGGACTGTTTAGAGTCGGCTCGTTACGTGGAGAGAAAGCTTCGGCTCCGACGTTTAACAGGGGCCCGAGCACACCTGGAAAAATCACACAACACACATATATATATATATATATATATATATATATACACACATACACACATATACACGTTACTGCACACATTCACACTATGAAACACTTTGGGGTCATGCCATTATAGGAAATTAATCAATCACCGAGTTAATGATAAGACAGAGTTACTGTAGAGTGTTTTTTTTATTTTTCATACCACAGCGGTTTAAATTTTTCCTACCTAGAGAAAGGATGATGTATCAGTGATGTACTCTATAGGACCACGACAAAATGAACTCTGATTCCGATTCAACCAATCAGAGCTGTTGATGTTGTCAGTAATTGAGTGTGTTTTCTGTGGATGATGTGTATGTGGAAACAGGAAATGGCCAGAGCTGGACTCACTCCCTCACTCACTCACTCACTCATTCACTCCCAGTGGGAGGTGGGTGGACGGGGCAGTGGAGTGTGCACTCTGGAGTGCAGTGGTCCGTTTGAAATCACTTGATCTGTATCACACAGCTCGATGTGCCTGCCAGCCGCTCTGACAGCAGCCCAGCGGGACCAGTGCTCCGATTCCTCACACTCACCCGCCCTCTCCATGCAGCAGAACTCACTCACTCACTCACTCCCTCCCTCCTTCCCTCCCTCACTCACTCACTCACTCACTCACTCACTTATTCACTCACTCTTTCAATCACTTACTCCCTTACTCCCTCCCTCATTCACTCACTTATTCACTCACTCCCTCAATCACTTACTCCCTTACTCCCTCCCTCATTCACTCACTTATTCAATCACTCACTTATTCACTCACTCCCTCCCTCACTCACTCATTCACTGACTCACTCACTCACTCATTCACTCACTCCCTCCCTCCCTCCCTCACTCACTCACTCATTCACTCCCTCCCTCCCTCCCTCTCTCCCTCACTCACTCACTCACTCACTTATTCACTCACTCCCTCACTCACTTACTCCCTTCCTCACTAACTCACTCATTCACTCACTCACACACTCACTCACTTATTCACTCTCTCACTCACTTATTCACTCACATACTCACTCACTCACTCACTCACTCACTCACTCACTCCCTGACTCCCTCCCTCCCTCAGTCACTCCCTCCCTCCCTCACTCACTCACTCCCTGCCTCCCTCCCTCCCTCACTCACTCACCCACACACTCACTCACTCCCTCACTCACTCACTCACTTATTCACTCCCTGCCTCCCTCCCTCCCTCACTTACTCCCTTGCTCACTCACTCCCTCACTCACTCACACACTCCCTCCCTCCCTCCCTCACTCACTTATTCACTCCCTCCCTCCCTCCCTCCCTCCCTCCCTCCCTCCCTCACTCACTCACTCACTCACTTACTCACTTATTCACTCCCTCCATTACTCCCTCCCTCACCCACACACTCACTCACTCCCTCACTCACTGACTTATTCACTCCCTCACTCACTCACTCACTCACTCACTCCCTGCCTCCCTCCCTCCCTCACTCACTCCCTCACTTACTCCCTTGCTCACTCACTCCCTCACTCACTCACACACTCCCTCCCTCACTCACTCACTTATTCACTCCCTCCCTCCCTCCCTCCCTCCCTCCCTCACTTACTCACTTATTCACTCCCTCCATTACTCCCTCCCTCCCTCACTCACTCACTCACTTATTCACTCCCTCCCTCCCTCCCTCACTCACTTATTCACTCACTCACTCACTCACTCACTTGTTCACTCACTCCCTCACTCACTCTCTCCCTCCCTCACTTACTCACTCACTCACTCACTCACTCACTCAATCCCTCCCTCCCTCACTCTCTCACTCCCTACCTCCCTCCCTCCCTCACTCACTCCCTCACTCCCTCACTCATGCACTCAATCCCTCCCTCACTCCCTCCCTCACTCCCTCCCTCACTCACTCACTCACTCACTCACTCCCTCACTTAATATTAACTACCACTGTGGAGTGGAAAATGACAGAGACACTCAATCATCAACATGGACCCAACAAAAACAGGAGGAATATTCTATCTTTTGAGTTAATTTGCTGAGAAAAAAAAACACCACTCTTAAATTCTCCATTCTGATTGGTCAGAAGGTGTTGATTGGTTTTCTATAACAGCAGCTCACAGGCACCCACTCTGTCGCCGTTTCTATAGTAACCACACATGGTCGTCTTGTTTGCACCACATAATAAAGCTAATAAATATATCGTTTTTATTTAGCAAATAAAATCCTATTATCATTTAAATGATAAGGTTACTTTCTGTTTATGAAACAATTATGGAAGGAGTCTCCAGTGTCGGTTTTGCACCATAACATACCTAAATGTTTTATTCCTTTAATACCAGAGCAGTTTCATAGCAGTTAGAAATGTGGATCTATTATTGAAGGTCATGGAGTACTTTATCCGTTTTAGTTACTGTTGAGGAACAGCAAAAACAAGCTACTTCCTGTTTTCACTTACGTTATAGCAGCTAACAATCGTTTGCTCAATAGCCTCTCTTCTCTCTCTCTCTCTCTCTCTCTTCTCTCTGTCTGTCTCTCTCTCTCTCTCTCTCTCTGTCTCTCTCTCTCTCTCTCTCTCTCTCTCTCTCTCTCTCTCTCTCTCTTCTCTCTCTCTCTCTCTCTCTCTCTCTCATCTCTCTCTGCCTCTCTCCCTCTCTCTGCCTCTCTCTCTCTGTCTCTCTCTCTGCCTCTCTCTCTCTCTCTCTCTCTCTCTCCTCTCTCTCTGCCTCTCTCCCTCTCTCTGCCTCTCTCTCTCTGCCTCTCTCTCTCTCCCTCTCTCTGCCTCTCTCTCTCTCTCTCTCTCTCTCTCTCTCTCTCTCTCTCTCTCTCTCTCTCTCTCTCTCTCTTCTCTATGTCTCTCTCTCTCTCTCTGTCTTTCTCTCTCTTCACCCCCCACTCTCTCTGAAAACTGCACCATTATCAACCAGTGTGTGTTTGTTATTGTTGTTTTTTTTTGCTTTCCTTATTTTTTATCGTTAGACTTATGTAGATTCAGAAGTCTCTGTTACGATAGAAACAAGAACATGTTAGAAGGAAACGTTAACACACAAGGCTCTAATGTGACTTTTTTATACAGTATATAAACAGCCAACACATTCTGACCAATCAGAAAGGAGAATTCGAGAATACACTTTAGTGCTTTTAAAGTCTCTTTAAATGCTAATATTATACAGAATATCTCTACAGAGCTGATTTACAGCAGTAAATAAAACGTGTGTATATAGCACATTTTATGTTATTTATTTATTTATTTTTTTCGTAACACATCCTGAAACATCTGTTTCCCTGTCCAGTTTTTTCCCCACCTTTCTCTATAATGGCGAAGCAAATGAGCTCAGCGCTTTCCCTGTTATTTCTACACATAATAGCCATCACTTATTCTCTCATTAATATGCAGCTAAAACAGGAGCGTCCCTGTGATTTAACCAGCATCTGCATTTATAAACAGACAGGTTGTTAACAGAGCATGGCTAATTTCTGAAACGTATTTTGGTTTCACGTTACACCTTTCCACTCTGATTGGAATCCCTTCGGACCCTGTTTGGATAGTTGCCAGGAGTTACCTCTGATTGGCTACACACACACACACACACACACACACACACACACACACACACACACACACACACACACACACACACACACATCTGCTTGGCAGAATAAGTGATTTGTCTTCGGGGAGCTCTTTTGCCCTGCTGGTGGGATGAGAAGCTGTGCCTGCTATTGATTTGGTTGGTGGGCTGAGGCATACCTCTAGGGAGGCAATAAAAATAATTACAAAAAGATCATCAAAGCTCAGCAACCTTTTGCCCTGCGTATGAATAAATATGTAATAAAATTAATCGGAGGGGAGCTGAGGCTGCGTGTGCGGTCAACGGAGACATGCTTCTTTCACCTGTTACGCACTTCAGGTGTTGCACGGCTTGGAATTTACGGCTACTTAACTGGAACTTCCTTGTAAAACTGAACCATTTTTAGTGTAGATTACTTAAAAATTACAGGTAGGACTCGAGTCTGGAGGTGTGGAGGTGCGGTCTGCGCTGATTTAGCGGCATTTGTACTTGGACGTGTCTCAGACTTGTACGTTGGTGTCGTTATGTATGGTTTTCTTTTGACAAGAGGTAATTCCTTCTTCTAGAAAATGCTGGTACAATGAACAAAAAACCCAAACAGTTGAAGTAACAGAATTGAAAAGGATTTGCCTCAGTCTTGATTATTCAGACTTGATCCTGGTCTCAATTCCTTTAAGACTCCTTTAAATGGCATCCTAAAGGTAATAAAGTTGTAAGAATAACAAATGGTACATTTTAGTACCCCTTTTGACCAAGAGTCTAGGTTAAAAATGACACTGAGTGAGAAGCCATGACGTCAAGACACGAACTAGCTTCTGATTAGCCTTTTAAGCATTTGTCCTTTTGTCAAGCTGAAATTGCCATGATGCTAGGAAACCATCTGTGGCCAGGAGTCAAAGAGCATGATTGCTTTCTTAAATGGAAGAACGACCTTGTCAAGTCAAGTGGCTTTTATTGTCATTCTCTGTGCAACTCATATACGGTGGACACTCGGCATAATAAATACACAGGACAATAAAGAGACACAGCAGTGCATGCTAATGAATCATGACAACAGAAGAGTATTGCATGGAAGGAAGCAGTGCAAACAGTCAGGGGTTCTGATGCAGCAAGAACACAATGTGCAAATAGTAAAAATTTACATCTTCTAAAGTTGCATAAAGAATATGTTAGAAATGTCTGGTGTTTACACGACAGCGTGTTGGATGGTCTGGTGTAAAGTGGAGCTCTGGTCTAAATCATGGCTAATGATTTCAAGAATAAGCTGACAGGTGAATACAGCGGAACCTCGGAACCTAATTGGTTCTGGAGGCGAGTCCTTAGGGCGAAACGAATTTTCTCATAAGAAATAATGTAAATGAAGATAATCCGTTCCAGCCACCCAAAAATATTACCAATATTACCAATACAAAGCTTTTGAACGCATGTCAAAGGTAGCGTTGGTGTCATGGGTTGACTCTTTCGAAACAGCTTTCGCTGACTGTAAAAAATCCGTAAACTTGCTTTGATTGGCTTCAGTTGGCTTTCCACTGATGCAGACAAGTTTTGAACGGCTTTTGGGACCCTGTCCACCCATACCCTATGGTATCATGTCATTTGAGTAGAAGTGTCTTGTCGTTCTAAAAGTGAGAAAGATTTTGATTTGTCCAGTTGGGTGAAGTTCTCCGTCCTTTCTGTTTACTGGGAAAATTGATGTTTGTCTGTTCGTGTGCACTAACTAGTTCAAGCAGTTAGGTCTCTTTTGAAGCTATGAGTGACATTAAGAAATGATGTGGTGGCTGGATTTACCTGTCTCTCAGGTCTCTCTGGACTGTACTGAGGGTATTGGTGGCTCAAGCGATTAAGGCTCTTGGTTGCTGACTGGAAGTTCAGGGGTTCAAGCCCTCGTAATGTCAAACTGCCATTGCTGGACCCTTGAGCAAGGCAAGCAATAGGGGGTGTGGTAGCTTAGTGTTTAAGGTGTTGGACCACTGATTGGAAGGTTGTGACTTTGAATCCTAGGTCCATCAAGCTGCCACTGCATGACCCTTAACCTTTAGTTGCTCAGTTGTGTAAAATTACATAAAATGTAAGTTGCTCTGGATGAGGGCATCTGCCAAATGCCAGAAATTTAAATGCAATAACCCTCTTTGCACTAGGGGTGCTGGATCATGGCTGACCCTGATCCTCTGACCCCAACTTCCTAAGCTGGGATATATAGAGAGAAAATTATTTTGTAATAGATACGTAACTTTTGCTTCTTCTATACCATTGTAGACCAGCATGGTAAGGTTTATAATTCTCCATAACAAGCAAACCGAAGCTATTGATTAGTCAGTGTGACCGCAAGATTTAGTTTGGCTAACAACCAAATGCATATATGAAAAAGAAAGACTCTATATAGATCCACACCTTAATGGTTCAAAGGAGAGAAAGAAACCCCCCCTCACACCTCCCACTATGTATTTTCTGCATTCTCCTTTTCCCCTCATTCATCATCTTTTTCTAAATGCATATGGGACACCCTGATGTACAACGGATAAAATTAGCCTCCCCCCATGCTGCAGAGCAAGGACTACCAGTGGGAAGACAGCATTGTCCTTGACCAGCGTGTAAACAATGCCTCATATTACAGCATCCCCCCTGAGGACTTTGTGCATCCATAGAAACCATGTCCTTCTTCCAGTTCTTCTTGAAAGGGACTGAAAGAAGTAGGATACATCACATCCTTTCATCCTGAAATTAAATTCTAGCAGTTTTCAGTAGTAGTAGAAGTAGTGGCACAGCTGTCTAAGGTAGTCTAAGCTATCCTCAGAAGATTGGGTTCGGTATCTTCAGGATCCTTGGCCAGATGTTCGGAAGAGGATAATTGGTTCTGCACTTCAGGTGGGAAGAGTAGACTTCTTCTGTTACTATCACTGTCAGATATCTAGAAATCAGGGCAATCAATGTTTCCCTCGAAGTAAGTCCAGGTTCTCTGAGTGAACAATATGCAGTAGCAGATGGAAAAAGGCTAGCTAGGTTTGTAGGTCCTCTGTTGCAGGGTTTATCCAAGCCATAGGCTCCACTGATAGATTTTGCTGAAGGCAGCTAATCAGACCAAAGTCTATCTACAGGGATAGAGATGTTTGTTCAGAAAGGAAAGACTTTCCACAGACTTTCACTGATTTATTTATTTATTTATTTCATTTCCCCATCTCAGGTCTGATTAGTGAACTGCCAACATGTTTAATACTGAAAGCAGAATATTTAAAGATGACTGAACAAAGATGCTTTTCTTCTCTGAGGATCAAATTCCAGGCAGAGGTGTCATCTGTTCAGCATTCATGGCTCTAGTCAAACATGTTGACGTGAAGCACCACTTAAGTCTTACAAAATAATGGCTTAGCATTAAAGGGTAATTGCCGTCAAAATGTAGTCATATAGCCCCTTTTCTGAACCTTTGCAAATAAGTAATTGTATGTAACATGACTTTTGGATATGGGAGTGTGAGCTAGCAGTGGGAATTAGCATTAAGAGATCAGATTGAGTCAGTGTACAATAATAGCAGCTTTTCATACAGTAGTCTATCTTTTTTTAATTTATAAAATAATCCCATTTTGCCCCCACTTGCAGACATGCATGATGTCCCGTTTGTCCTCTCTTGTGATATACGGCAGGTCGTGGGTGAAATACCCTTGGCGCTATAGCAAAGGTCTAAAGGGGAGTAATGACTCTTTGATTGGAGCAGGCCTGGACTGGACTGAAGTGCACTCATCTGAGCGGCAGAGAGCCCTTGATTGCACAACAACCTATGATCACATTAGGAGAGCCACCGGTGAGAGGGTTTTACATAAAATAGAAAGAGACCAGGAGACGGAAAAGTGCTTGTACGGAATGAAGCGAATTGATTTAGCCAGCAGCATGCTGAGGGAAATATATATTAGCCTTTCAGCTTGATATGCATCAAAGGAGAAACAGGGTTGTGATTGAAGGTATAGAGTTTATATTGCTTTTATATATCAGGTCACTGCAGTGATAGTTTGTAGAGAAGCGGGAAGCATTAATTACATTTACGGCATTTGGCCGACGTCCTTATCCGTACATTTTAACTCATTCTATACAACAGAGCAATTGAGGGTTAAAAGCCTTGATCAAGGGTCCAGCAGTGGCAGCTTGGTGGACCTGGGATTCAAACTTACAACCTTCCAATCATTGGTCCAACACCTTAACCACTAAGCTTCCACATCCCTAAACATGTCTTCATTTAACTGTAGGGCTTTTTATCTCATTTTGACTGAGCAAATGAGGGTTAAGGGTCTTGCTTAAGGGCCCAGAAGTGGTAGCTTGATGGACCTGGGATTCAAACTCACAACCTTCCAATCAGTAGTCGAACACCTCTAAGCTACCACACCCCCCAATAACCAATTACGACCCATGATTGGCTCATTTGAGTCGCTAATTTTAGATTGAACTAAATTTGAGTGTCATGTCTAAAGGTGGCTGCTTCAAGAGATAAGGCAACAGCATATGTATGCACGGTATGCCAAGAAAATACACAAATCTGTTTTACAGATCTGCATGGTGAGAAGCGCACTTGGCACAGCCACATCGATCCCTCGCGCATTTGCCTTTAGTCGTTTTCTTTTTTTTTTTTTCTCAGCAATCACACAGGCATCTGCTGAGCAAATTTTTTTCCTGCGGTAGAAAAGCAGCAGGCAGATGGTGGCTCAAGGTTTAAGTGATTAGAGGATGTAGATCAGAATACAAATTGGATTAAACAAAATTAAACTGAACGAAATTGAATTGCGTGGCCAGTGCTGATGTCTTTGCCTCATCTATGTAAAACCTCTGCCAGTAACTCATCGCTGTAGAAGGGAAGCAGATGCTTCAATCAGGTAGCTCTGTGTGTGGTTGTGTTTATTTGTGTGCAACAACGCGTTGTTCATTAACGAAGCAATTTATGCAGAAAGTCAGGACTTAATACCAGATTGCTGATTTTGATTTGGAGGAGGTAGCTTTCCTCACATGACCGCCTTGTTCTCTTTGTAAAATAAAATAAAGATCAAAGAACTTATCTGAAGGAATCTCAGTGGCATTTAGCAAGGACTATCACGGAGGACAAAAAGCGACACAGAGATCCAAGGTATTCGATGAGAGCAAGTCTTATTAATTTATAACATCATAGCTGTCTCACCAGGCCATTCCGAATGAGCTTGTGAGCTTGATCTGGACCTGGAGGTCTTGATCTAACATGAACCGTTAGCTGTTTGTGGTTGGAAATAATTCACACAGTCAGTGGATGAACATCTGGTCACATCGCACTCACCAGCTCACTTGTCATAAAGAGAACCGTCACTTTAACCGTTGTCAACATTGTGTTAGATTCTAGCTTCTTCGGCTAGCTTCATTGTGTTCCATTGTGCTGTGTGTGAAGTCGCGAAAGTCCGTAGCACGAAATCAGACGTTGAGGAGACAAGAAGAGAGTAGAACATGTTACATATGTCACATACATTATGTTTACGTACATCTTGTAACGAAGCCTGAGCTACAGCTTTAGCAGATTAGATAATTATCCATTAGTCACTGTCGCAGTTGTTTAGCTTCACAGAGACCGGTTTCCTGTCAGTTGCCCCACTTAGATAAAAGGCAGCAGCTCTGATCATTAATCAATGAGAAGGAAATGGCAGGGATTAGCCAAAATTAGTTGGAGTGTGGACAAGTCACCTCCTCCAAAACAGGGGTCAATACAACACAGTAGGAGACAATTGACCTTATGGAGTCTTTCGAAAAGGGAATACTCCCATAACCTACCTCTCTCTCTCTCTCTCTCTCTCCCTCTCTTACTCAACCTACCTCTGTTAGAAACATGAAAAAAGTAGACATTTTCCTTCTGTATCTATCTTGTCCTGTTTCTTGTTATCAGATCCACACAGTTAGCTAGGATTATGCACCACCAGCATTCAAGCTCTTATCAGCCTGTTAAACAAAAAGCCTCCTGTTTGTACTATCCTTCCTCCACAAACCTCAGCCCTCAGTTCTGTACGTCAGCAGAACACCTGTTCTCCCGAGGGAGGTTCTCGTCCCTGTTTCGTTTACTCGACCTGCCCTAAGCGGTCCTCTGCACTATATAGCCTTTATAACATGGATAGCTTGAACTACATATCCTTCATAACACAGCTAGAATGATTAAACTAAAGAATATATACTTATTATCACTGCTATCATGAGCTGTATATTCTCAGCAAAAGCTAGCATGGACTATTTTTCCTTCAGACACAGCTAGCAAGATCATACTTCAGTATAAATACTTAATATTATAGCTAGTCTCCAATATGATCAGTACAGTATAACCTTCTTAACACAACTAAAAAGAAAACTATGTACTATGAATGTTTTTTAACAAAGCTAGCATGAAGTATATGCTGTTTATAACATTTTGCATAAACAATATAACAGCTTTCATAACAGCTAGCATGGAATAAATATCGTTTTTAACATAGGCAGAATGAACTCCTGGCTGGCTCGGCTCCTTTTGGGGCAGTGGTGGCTCAAGTGGTTAAGGCTCTGTGTTGCTGATCGGAGGATCGGGGTTCAAGCCCCAGTACCACCAAGCTCCACTGTTGGGCAATTGAGCAAGGCCCTTAACCCTCTCTGCTCCAGGAGCACTGTATCATAGCTGCCCCTGCACTCTGACCCCAACTTCCTCAGCTGGGATATGCGAAGAAAAGAATTCCACTGTACTGTAACGTATGTGTGGCGATAATAAAGGCTTCATGCCCTCATGAAATATAAATCATTCATAATAGCTAGCATGAAGTATATATTGTTATAACATCGCTAGCATGAAGTATATATTGTTTAAAACAACTAGCGCAAACTATATGGTCTTTCACAACAGCAAGCATGAACTATGTACAATTCATAACAGCTAGGTTGAACTAAATATATTTTTAACATAGCTAACATGAACTATATATAATTCACAACAGCTAGCATTAATTATATATCCTTATTAACTAATTAAATATATAAGATTTACAACAGCTACCATGAACTATATATTGTTTTAACATAGCTAGCTTATTTATAGCTTATTTATATATAATTTTATATATATAATAACACAGCTAGCATGACTTCTACCGTATATATATATATATATATATATATATATATATATATATATATATATATATATTACAGTACACCTAGCATGACGTATATATCCTTCACTATAAGTAGTGTTCATAAGGCAGCTAGCATGAATGCTAGTGCAGTGTGTAGCATTAGCATGAGTGCTTTAAAAGAGAATATCCTGATTCATTTCATCTTCTCACACCCGCATTCATGAAGTATTCATGCAGTGTAAACAATAACCCTCACCCTTACTCCTTTCTAAACTCCTTCTCTGAGTTAAACTATTCAAGTTTGTGAAAAGAGTGGAAAAGGAGTGTTTTGTGTCGTCACAACCGGCCACATCTTATTGAAGTGCGTAAAGCTAGCACAGCAGCATTAGCCCATCAAGCTAAGCCCCTGTCTTTGGCTGGGATTTTAAGGGGATCAGGGTCTGCTTTTGTCTCCAGCTCGTCCAAACTTCAGTAATGTAAATGCAGGGTGGCCCTTGGCTCCTTATCGCCGGGATTAAGACTCACGCCGCACGCTCTCCCACACGCTATTATCATAAGAGCCAGACTCATAGTGCAGCCTCCCAGCATCAACCATACATGAAGCAGAGCCATGCAGGGAAAGGCTCAGGGGATTAGCATTTTAACACAGTGTGGGTCTAACCCCTCAGAAGCCCTCTGTCGTATGGGTCAGGTCCCAAATGACCTGCTATGACACCCGGAATTAGTGTTTTGGGTAAAAAGGTTGGACTTGTGGGAAGAAAATAATACTTGGGATTGACAAGGCAAAGACAGGTGGTGGGAATTGGGAAAATTCAAGGATTAGTGTGAAACTGCAAGGTTTTTTTTAATAACAGGATCATGCTAGCTGTTGTGAAGAATATACTATACAGTTCATGCTAGCTGTATTATGAAACACATGCAGTAGATTCCATGGTAGTCGTTTAACTATGGATATATACAGGAGTTCATATATGCTCTGGTAAAAAAAGATATATAGTTCATGCTAGCTGTCTTAAGAAAGGTCTACAGTAGCTCTGTTTGAAGGATATGCTATACAGTTTGTGCTAGCTGTGCTCTGAAAGATCTACATTTTATTCTAGCTATTGTGAAGGCTATATAGTTTACACTAGCTGTCGTGAAGGAGATATATATATATATATATATATATATATATATATAGTTTGTGCTAGCTATTATGAAGGCTATATAGTTAATGCTAGCTGCTATGAAAGATATATAGTTAATGCTAGCTACTATGAACATATATACAGTTTGAACCTGCAGTTCAAAAGGATATACTATACAGTTTGTGCTAGTTGCGATATGAAATATATACAGTAGAATTCTTGCTAGGTGGATGTATAGAAAGATGTATAGTTCATGCTAGCTGTTTTAAGGGGGATCTGTAGTTCTCGCTAGCGACTGAGAAGGCGATATAGTTAATGCTAGCTATTGTGATGGATATACAATACAGATCATGTGCTATGAAATATATACAGTAGAATTCATGCTAATTTAATCAATGAGCTCTGTTGCAAAGGATCTATAATTTATGCTAGCTGGGTTAAGAAGAATATATAGTTTGTGTCTGCTATTGTGTAGGATATACTGTACAGTACATGCTAGCTGTGTTGTGAGATTTAAACAGTAGAATTCATGCTAGATATGTTATATAGTCCATGCTAAGTGTTGTAAAGAATCTATAGTTCTAGCTGTTTTAAGAAGGCTCTGTAGTTTATGCTAGCTCTGTTTGAAGGAGATATAGTTCATGCTAGGATCTGTAGTTTGTGCCTGTGTTTTTGAAGGATTCATGCTAGGTATGTTATAAAACCGATGCTATCTGTTGTAAAGGATATATAGTTCATGGTAGCTGTTTTAAGAAGTCTCTGTAGTTTATGCTAGCTTTGTTTGAAGGAGATATAGTTCATGCTAGCTGTATTAAGAAGGATCTATAGTTTGTGTCTGTGGTTGTGAAGGATATACTAGACAGTTCATGCTAGCTGTACTATGAAGGATCTACAGTTCATGCTAGCTATTGTAAAGGCTATATAGTTAATACTAGCTGTTATGAACACATATATACAGTTTGTGCCTGCTTGTGTGAAGGATATACTGTACAGTTCATGCTAGCTGCGATATGAAATATATACAGTAGAATTCTTGCTTGCTGGATGTATAGAAGGATGCATAGTTCATGCTAGCTATTGTGAAGGCTATATAGTTTATGATAGATGTCACGAAGGATATATAATTCATGCTAGCTGTGTTAAGAAGGATCTGAAGTTTAAGCTAGCTCTATTTGAAGGATCTATAGTTTTTGCCTGCTGTTGTGAAGGATATACTGTACCGTTCATGCTAGCTGCGATTTGAGATTTATACAGTAGAATTCATGCTAGGTGTGTTTGAAGGATATACAGTTCATGCTAGCTGTATTATGAAATATATACAGTGGAATACATGCTAGCTTTGTTTGAAGAATATATATATTTCATGCTAGCTGCTGTGAATTACATTCTATACAGTTCATGCTAGCTGTGTTAGAAGGGATGTATAGTCCATGTTAGGTGTGCTAAGAAAGATCTACAGTTCTGCTGTAGTGAGGATATATAGTTCATGCTAGCTGTGTTATTAATTATAATCATGCCGTATTATAGAAAACTTTTATATATAACGATAATTTGGTTTTGAAAATATATTTAATGAATAAAAGTTTGAATCTGGAAAGCATTTTTTGTTTGATGGAATCAATGATGAATAAATGATTTGGGTTACAAAGAGGCTGATGTTTTATTGTTCAGTCTACTTTAAAAATAATGAACATAATTATTTCTATTTGTATTTATTTTTTCTTTATCATTCAGAGGTGGTGCAAAGGGATTAGAGTGTTAAGGTAAAACCATTGTGTTACACATCTGGTGTTTGTAAAATCCAAACTGATAATATTAGCTCTGTTATATCCTCCCTGTTCTGCTGTAAAGAGGATGAGCGAGCAGGCGAAGGGATTTCCATCAGCACTGTTAATATTGATCGTGAGTAAGATGAAGCCACTTTACTGTATATTGAGGATTTTAATATAATCCACTGTATTGTTGTTAGATAAAACGATAGTCCGGGATGTAACGCTGCCAAGTCGTGAACAGAACAGGATTAAAGTCTGAGCCAGACGAAGATTAAGACTGCTTTTGACATAAATTATAGTCAATATTGATTCAATCCAAAGGCTTAACACAGAAATTAGTGTATTTTAGAAAATATATAGACTAACAACACCACAGAGATGTTCTATTAAGGATAATGCTTCAGTCTGATTGGTCAGACCGGGTCTGATACACGGTTGTTTCTATAGTAACAAATATTCACGTGGATTTTTACAAACTCAAGAATTTTTGTCTCTTGTGTGTCTTCTCCAGGATCTCGTCTGCGGCAGGAGGACTACCCGCCCCGCATCGTGGAGCATCCCTCCGACCTGATCGTGTCCAAGGGCGAACCCGCCACCCTCAACTGCAAAGCCGAGGGTCGGCCCACGCCCACCGTGGAGTGGTACAAGGATGGCGAGAGGGTCGAGACAGACAAAGACGACTCTCGTTCGCACCGCATGCTGCTGCCCACCGGATCCCTCTTCTTCCTGAAAATAGTCCACGGACGCCGGAGCAAACCGGACGAAGGCGCGTACGTCTGCGTGGCCCGCAACTACCTCGGGGAAGCTGTGAGTCGTAACGCCTCCCTGGAAGTAGCATGTAAGTCTTTGATTTTCACATGAGGTTCTCAAAAAGGACCTCATGGTTGATTTCGACCCAAAGTTGGAAATGGAACAATTGTGTGTGTGGGTGGGGTGGGGTGGGGGGGCTGGGGGGCTGTACAGAAGCGAGGCTCCAACCTTGGAACATTATTTTCGTTTGTTGTTTAATGTAGATTGACCAATAATCATGTGATTACACCGACATACAATTTTGGTCTGGGCCTAATACAGGAAATAACATACAATTAGCGTCTTAAAATAGGCGGCACTCAGAACCAGTCATAAAATGGGCGAAGGGGTAGAAAAGCCACGCTTCAGAGCTCGATTCAGCTTTATGGGCTTCGATGATCTGGTCTTAAATTTGATTGTTTTTGTAAAAACAAAAAAAAAATCCTTTTTGTGTGTTGAGGAAAAGCGAGTAAAGAAAGCCGTACTGTTTCTTGTATCACTTCTAAACATGGAGCGTTTAGGTTTTTTCCACAGCTCCATTTGCTCTTTTCAGTTCCACATCTCCATCTCCATGCTTTCTCATTCCATGTGCTGGAGATGGAATGAAAGGTTTAGGTTTAGCTCCTCCCACTCATTTTAGGGCTGAAAAATGTAGAGCATTTCCAATGTACAATTTCTACACATCTCTGGTTAGTTAGTGTTGGACTGAATAAATAAACAAATAAATCAACAAATCAAATACACCACGCCCCTAGTTCATGATGATGATGATGATGTCATGGCTGATGTCATAGAAACCCTCTGTGGCTTTAGAGTTGATCTTTGCTGTCAAATATCAGTAATATTAATTGCAATAACACTTTTGTGTATTTATTTATTTATTTATTTATAAAACATTGACTTGGTAAAGGAAAAAGTTATATATATATATATATATATATATATATATATATATATATATATATATATATATATATATATATATATATAAAATTAAAGTAATTATATAAATGATTAATTTATAATAATAAAAAATTAATTTTTTTAAATATTTATATTAAGTTATTTAACAGTCTAATTATTAATAGATAGTTATTTATTTTTTATGTTAAAGAATTATATTAGGTTTAAACCCAGAGTTTAGGCTCTGTTGTCATATTTATCAGCAGTAATTGAAGATGCTGAACAGTGCTGCAGGGGAAAGGAAGCGGCAACTGGAAGCATGTGTGTGTGTGTGTGTGTGTGTGTGTGTGTGTTTGGGACTTGTAGGACGTGTATGTATGCGTGAAGCAGGGTAGGGGGTATGTGTTGCCTCGGCAAGCTGTCTCTGATCTTCTCCCAGCTCTTCCGTGACCATGGCAGCAGCCCCCAGGTGCTAACTGTGTGACAGCCGCTTGATCTATCGATCGCTTTAAGAGGGGTCTCCTCGCCCAAATGAAAATTCATGAAAAATTGATGAAGTCTCTCGATTATTCTTTTATTTTCCAGCTTCTCCTCTCTCTCTCTCTCTCTCTCTCTCTTTCTCTCTCTCTCTCTCTCTCTCTATCTCTCTCTCTCTACTGCTGAGATCTTAAATGGAGTGTTGATCACTTTATAGCCTCAGGGGTGAAAGGGTAAAGGTTACGAATGTCAAAAGGATGAGAGGATATAGGAAGTACAGCCGGATGAGCAGGAACACTAATGGAAACGGGAGAAAAAGTCAGCCCTCGGTAGAAGGAAACAAATATTCATAACAGCTTTCGGTTCTGTGTTCTGATTGGTCAGTAGGTGTTGATTGATTTTCTTTGATTATAATGGTCAGTATAAGAAGCTTGATCTAGTATCTTATCGTTTCCATGGTAACGTTTCACTTGTACAGTATAAACTGGTGTGTAAGTGTTGATATGTTATGATGAAGGTTTCTTTAAGATGTTTATTTATGATTTGTGGGAGGAGTCTCCAGTGTCGGAGGAGTTTTTATGCTTTGAGGTTTCTCTATGATTGAAATAAAACAAAACAAGACAAAGATGCTTTAGTGAGAACAGGAACTTGTTTTTTTTTCCACGATGCATTAAATAAGACTCTTAATGAATTTTAAAACATTTTAGAAGTATTTCTGTACTTCACAGGGCTTAGGAAATCATTCAGCCTTGTTCCGTTGCCCTTCTCCTCCGTTTAAGAGCGTAAACTCCCGGCTTTGTTACAGAGGCTCTTCTGTGTGTTCTCTGACCCCAGAGCCGTATCTTGGGCCGTACAGGACCCCTGCGAGTTCTCTGAATAGCCGTGTGGAAACAGATTGAAGGCAGGCGTCCTGCTCGCACCGCTGGAGCCGCCCGGGTCAGCGGGAGCCCGATGTGGGCCACGGAGCAGCCAGAGAAGAGCATTTGAATGGAGCTTTGCTGCATTATTAATATGAAAGCAGATTGGAAGGAGGTGCAGCGGGATTCACTAGACGAGCGTGTCGCTTGAAGTATCGACCTGGAGCGACGTAGCAAAGGGAGCAAAGAGCGTGCTAAGAGGTGATGGCTTGGAAATAGATCGTTGTGGAACATGTGGTTTTGTGATGCTGATTTAATTCGGACGAGAATGAGGAGTTATCTGCTGTAGATCATTCTTCTTTTGAATTATAATATTCATATTTATCATATTTGCCTGAGGAAATATGTTGTAAATATAAATATAAGTAAAAATTTTGTTCTTAAGCTGCTCCCTGTTCTGAGTCGCCACAGCAGATTATCCAGATTTTTGGATTTTGGCACAGGTTTAGGTCGGATGCCCTTCCTCACACGACCCTACCATTTTATCCAGGCTTGAGATCAGAACTGCAAATTAACCCTTCAGTAACTGGGTCGGTTTCCTGCCCTGGGATTTGAACCTCAGCTGAAGTGGTGATACTTTATATATATATATATATATATATATATATATATATATATATATATATATATACATATCAGCCGTAAAATTAAAACCAGTGACAGGTGGTTTCTTTATTATCTTGTTACCATGGCAACTGTGAAAAAAGGTGAGATATATATATTAGACAGCACTACAGTGAAACCTCGGCATATGAATGCCCTCCCTTACGAATTTTCACCTTAGTAATTGAAATTTTACAAGAAATTTGCATCTGCATACGAAGCATTTCCAGCATACGAACGAACCGAACCGAACCGAACAGAACCGAACGCCGGCTAAATTGCGCGTACGTCCGGGAGCCGTTCAAAACTTGTTTGCGTCAGTGGAAAGCCAAGCGAAGCCAACCGAAGCCAGTTTACGAATTTTACAGGGTTTTTTTCAGTCAGCAAAAGCTGTTTGAAAGAATCAACCCACGATACGGCACGCGTTCAAAAGCTAGGTGATTTTTCGGGCGTTTTTTTATGTTAACAGATCGGTGGCGTGGGCGGTCTGTTCTATTTTTAGCCCAAGCTTGGTGGCACGACTTCCTGTGAGGACCTTTGACATGGAATGCTTGGCTTGGGTCAGTTCTTTGTAAGCAGCCATACACGAGAAAGTGGAAGGGCTTAAGTTTCTAGGGAACTTTTTTTTGTGACATCTAGATGAGCTTCTCCAAAACAGCCGGTGTGTGAGGTGTTCCTGACTTGCACTTATTCGAACCGACAGCAAAAATTTCTCC
>JAUCMX010000011.1:23064485-23096985 GCA_033459395.1 Hemibagrus guttatus
ATAGAAACAATAATGCATCTGCCTGAATGCATTAACATAATTGCCCGAGCTGCTGTTATAGAAAAAAAATCAACACCTTCTGACCAATCAGACGCCAGAATCCTTCACCGCTGTGATGTCATAAGTAGTATTATGCAATAAGTAGTCTTATTAGTGCACTTTCACAAGTTAAGTTTTTCCCGGTTTATAAAGATGACTTAATTAGCCGTTTCCTGCTAGACTACAAACGGCACTAATGGTATGTTCCTTCCTGTGTCCCTGTAAACCCCCCCCCCCCCGAAAGTGGTACAGTCCACTGTGTATTGAACCTACTAAGACGTCACTGTGCTTAGGACCATCGCTATTATGGTTCTCACACACACACACACTGATGTGAAGTTATAGCCTCTCAGTTACTGTTATGACTTGTTGGGGGCCAGCTGTTGTCTTTGGCTCCTTGGGTTACCCTGGGTCAAAGGTCACGCAGTTCCAGACGACCGGGTAACCCGAGTCTCCGTGTCTCTCTGTGTCTTGACCGATTCTCTCAACCCTTCCTGAAATTTAAATCCTCATCTGTCAACGTGAAAACCTCCTAATTCACAAATTAGCATCAGTACCTCTTCATGCTAACACTTATAATGCCTCATAGATACAATGGACATGTTATAGAGCGTCGCCGATACCTCAGGAAAAGCTTGCATTAATGTCATACACAGTTGAAGCTATATGTCCAAGCACGTCGTGCTATAAGAAGTAACACTTTATAACAGACATATGTGGTACTATAAACGTTATGTATGTCTTATGTATGCATGCGATGCACGTATAATAATTTATTAACGCATGATGTGTAGGAAATGTTACTAGGGTAACGCTCAAAAATGCATGTTGTAGTCATGTGATGCAACTGTATACCGAATGCACTTATAATGCATTATTAACACATGACTCTTAGGAAATGTTACCATGGTAACACTCGTAATGCCTCATAGACACAAGGGACATGTTATATAGCATCACTAACGCCTTATAAATGCATGTGTACATGTCAGTCACTTGTCTGAGCATGCTGTGTCATAAGGACCCACTGTGACACTTTATATCACATATATGCATTATTATGAATGGTATTCTAGTCTTATGTATCTTGACATTATGAAATCATTCGCTCATGCTTCATAAACAAATCATGATTAACAAAGGCATGTAACTACTGCGGTTATAAGAAATTGCCATGTTTCCTGAATGCAGTTATAATGCATCATTAACACATGAGCATAGGTAATGTTGCCATGGTAACACTTATAATGCCTCATAGATACAATGGACATGTTGTAAAGGATCACTAACACCTTATAAATGCATGGAACTACTGTGGCTATGTGATGGTTCATAAGAAATTGCTGTGTACCGAATGCACTTATAATGCATTATTAACATATTATGATACTTAGGAAATGTTACCACGGCAACACTTATAATGCCTCATAGATACAATTGCCTTGTTTTGTTCAGCATCACTAACACCTTAGAAATGCATGTATAAAATATAGTCAAATGTCTAAGCATGCCGTGTCATAAGAACACACTATAACACTTTATAACACATTCTATATGTTATATATTGTTATAATTATTTGTCACTTATGTATCCTGACATTATGTAATAATTTCCTCATGCTTTATGAACAGGTCGTGATTTACAAATGCATGCTAACTACTGCGCTTATGTGATGCATCATTAGAAATTGTCGTTTACCGAATGCACTTATAATGCATTATTAACACATAAGCATAGATAATGTTGCCATTGTAACACCCATAACGCTTCATAGATAAAAATGGATGTGTTATAAAGCATCACTAATACCTCAGGTGTGCGTGTATACGTGTCATAGTCACATGTCTAAACATGCGGTGTCATAAGAACTTGCTATAACACTTTATGGCACATCCTATATGAATGCATTTATAATGCATTATTAACACATAACACAGAAAAAGTGTTATTTTATTTAGTCTTTTTTTTCCCCTAAATGTAAATGTATTTTATAATATGGTCACTTTCTAACATTATATGTAAAGCTATAACACACACACACACACACACACACACAACACACACACATACACACACACACCCCAAATGGTGATTACTCACTGTCACCTACTTTCATTTCCTGCACAGATCAGTAATCTGATCATAGCTCTAAGACAACCCTGAGACACATGGACACTAGGCGTGAGCTTCTCTCTCTGTCTCTTACACACACATACACACACACACACACACACACACACACACACCCCACTGAAAACAACACTAGCACACACGTTTAACCCAGACTAAATAAGTGTGACGGATCACAACAATCTCCAATCACACAGAAGCAGTCTCTGAGGCTGAGGCTTTGTGCACGGAGACAATGTAGAAGAAATATCAAGTAGTTAGCATGGAATACGTCTCCGAACGTCTCTGAACGTCTCCTAACGTCTCCAGCGGGCGCTAACGCCTCCATATCATAAAGTTAGAACAATAAGAGATGTGAGTTAAGGCCTTCATATATCTGGAAGATTGTAGGCTTAGACTTTTTTTTAAAGAAAGACACTAACATTTGTGGACAGAAAGTCGTGCATCTTCGTTTCTCTCTCTCTGTCTCACACACACACACACACACACACACACACACACACACACACACACAGGGCGTATTGTAAATAATCACTTTGCCCTCGGTGATGTAAAGCAGGACAGAGCAGTGAAGAGCATTCTGTAGATAACACTGAGTTTTGCATTTGAATGGAGCACTTCTGATTTCTATGCACTTGTGTGTGTGTGTGTGTGTGTGTGTGTGTGTGTATGTGTGTGTATGCACGAGAGAAAGAGAGTGTGTGAGAAATTGTCACTGCACTTATAGCTATTACATTATCATTTTTCCCCCATAAAGGTTACAACCTCTGAAAGCAGTGCATTAGATCCTAATCATGTTAATTTTTTTTTTTTTTATCTTTTTTATTTTATTTATTTATTTCTTATTTTTTCAGATTAAAAAAAAAAATCCTCTTCTCTTTCTATTTCGCTGCCAGCATGTTGGCAGAACCGGTATATCCCGATACATATTACATGCTGTAGAAGTGTTTTAAAGTATCAAGATGTGTGTGTGATTTTTGTCATATCGATTATGTTCTGTTTATTTGATTTATTTCATTTTTATTTTTTTTTTTTTTTTTAAGTCGGGAAAAAAAAATAACGTTTCATGCTTTCAAAAGAATAAATCTTCACTTTATGTTTGTTTTATTTTAAGGGATTTTTGTTTTATTTGCCAAACCTTTCCATATTTTGTATATCAGAATTTTTGTATTTCTTGAGGACCATTTTTTCCCTCTCAAGACTGTGTAAAGTTTCCTGGACAGACGATAATAGCTCCTGAATAAGACTATCAAACCTCACAGCAGAGTTATTCTTCAACAGCTATCCAAAGCATCTGTAATATGCGATTTATTCGCATTTTATCTCCTTATAATATAAATCAGCAACTGTTTCCTTCACAAATTGCCCCTCATTGCTAAATCACCTCAAGTCCACAGCACAGCTCAGACATTCCTAATCCATCGAATCCACTGAAGCTCGGATTTGTCCGTATTGTGAGAACGATGTTGATTTTGGAATTCGGGTTCCTATCCCGGATCGTTGGCCCTGACCCTGGCCTGAACATAAATCCATGCTGTTTATAGTATCTGATGGAGAAGTGATAGCTGGGGCTGTGACATGTGTGTAGAGATAAGAGTTGGAACCCTGGAGGAACCCTGCTCATCCCATGAGATATGACCTCTGTATGACCATTGATTGACCCTGCACTCAACCATCACTAATGCACTGCCCAGGCATGTCTTAAACGAGGAACTGTCACTGAGTATTAAAATATATCTGTGTCATCAGACACGCCCTGATGGATCGTTACGGTGGACGAGCTGGCGCTAGTGGTTTTTCTGCTGGTTGTATCTTCATAAGTACATTGTTAGAATTTTCATGACACTTTATAGCTTTATGATACATCATATAAGAAAGAAAACACTCATGCTGTGTCATGCTGTTGTAGGAAAATCATCAACATTACGGTGGTGAAATCCAGCGCAACCTGAAGTGGAGATACCGTAAACAAGCCAGAGGTTTCTAGAACAGCATGTCCTAAAAGTTTTACTCCGCTTATACCACAGCAATTAACTCATTCATTAGTAAGCAACATGTCAGGCTTTTTATCCATTTATACTTGCATTCGTTGTTCCCTCAATAACTTCTGGAGATTTTTTTCTCTCTTTTGAATAAAACAAAACAAAAAGAAATTGCAAATATTAAACTCCCCTGTTCTGGAGATTGAATTCTGACACTAGAGGCTCATTAAAGAAAAAAAAAAAAAATCAGTAATAATTTATAGCATGTTGTTAGAGTGTTTTTGCGAGGTCTTTAATATTAGAGTTTCTAAAAGAATACTTGAACAGAATTATAAGCAAAGTTTGAATAATTCCTCCTCCATTTGTTTATTTTATTCTTTTTGGCCTGGCCATTTTTTTTTTTAATCTCCATCATTCATCCTCTGATTGCATAGCCGTCACTGTCTGTGGATGATAACCGACACCCACGCGTTCGGCTCCTCCCTCTCCAGCCATGCGCGAATCAGATAGCGGGGGTCTCTCTTCACGGGCAGCTAATGAAATTAGCCGCTCGTTCCCTGTGCACTTTAATAAGTCACTTGACTCGATTAGTGGCGTTTGGAGCAGGGGAGTATGTGCGGAAGGACGGAAGGAGATACATCAATTCATCTAAAAGTCACCCAGCGGTGCCAAGCAGGGTGTTGATTGTAATAAATATTCCTCATCTATTTGCACATGTGCTCGCACCCCCTGACGTACTTACTCGCATGCCGTTTCGATGCCTCGGGGCAAAATCCATAAGCCCTGTGCTCATCCTCATCACCCAGTCACCTCCGCCCCTTTTGTCTTTCTTTTCTTTTTCACTTCCCTTCCCCAGATCTGATCTGAATCTAGTTGCTGTACATTTGCCAAGCGTCAGCTAGACATTTGGACCAGGTTGAGGAAGAAAAAAAAAAGATAGTAGTAGGGAAGGGCATGCCAGCAATGTGGTGTCATTAACTTCCTTTGAGTGGCAGCTGTCAGGCTGGCCGAGCTCCACCCTCATGCTGTGCAGCAGTCAGCATCTCTCCATCATTGCACTTTACCGTCATCCTCCGCCTCCTCCTCCTAAAGCAACTCAGAAAAATGGCACCCAGCCTTCTGGTCTCAGCTGCAAGGAAGATCTCGACTCACGATACCCCGCTGTTCAGGGCAGCTCCTCTTGGATCAGTGAGGAGTTATCCAGGCACGGGCCAAATCCATAAACAATCACGGATCCCTTCCCATAAGCCCTTCCCAGAGGGTGGAAAAAGTACAGGCTAAGGGGAGGTAAGCTCTTTGGCTTAGAACTGAGCGTCGGGTTCTGCTCCAGATTGGCCACAAGGCTTGAAAAAAAATCTATTGGATACAAGTTGATTTTACACTTTCTGTTTTGTAAAAGGCAGAAAAATTCATTTACACGTTTTTTGCTTTCCAAATTTAGTCCACCAGTCATTACTTTTCGCAGGGGAGGTACAAGGTAGCATCATCCTTCTCCACCAAACTGCCAGGCCAAACACCCGATCCCCCCAAACTGGCAGTTACACCCTATACCACAATTCCAAAAGTGTTCACTCCTTGCCTTATTGCTTAGCAGGTTTTAGCAAGAATTCATCATAAGCTGGAATATAAACTAAGATGTAAGTTTATTAGATAATATAAGCACTAATGTATATAGAATAGAGCGTTATCCAGGACCAGCGATGGGATCCTGTGATGATAGCAGTTGCCTCACTTCTGGGTGGTCTAAAAAATTCTCAAAAATTTTTTTTCCTTGACAAAAAGTATGACTGATTTTTTTTTTCCATAGGGAATTATAGTAATTGGTCTTTCAGGATGGATACCCTTGTAATATTTCAGTATTCAGCTACAGAAAGGAGGGTTTTTTCATGCTTATAGATGGCTTCACACTATGTCCTATACCTCATCAGCATAAATATCACTCCTTAGCAACGTTAGCCTCATTGCTGCAATGCATTGCCCGAAACATCAAATATCACTTGGCTGATTGGTGGAAGTTGGGGCAGGGAACTGTTTGAAGTAGAGTTGCTGGAGTAATGCTAAGTGACACATGAGCGGGCAAATTCAGGTTGAGACGAATCTGTCAGAAGGAGATGAAGGAAAACCAGAGGAGGGGAAATCTGAGTGAAGGTGACAACACCACTGCTATTTTCCAGGCTGCTGATCTCCAGCTCTGACTCGAGGCCACAGAGGAGAAACCCTTCCAGTTTGCTTTTCATATCTGCCTCTGGCAGGGTCTCCAAAATGGGGGAGTTGGGAGGGGGTTATCCTTTACGTCTGAAAGGGAAATGCCGGGAGATCGATGACATGGCCTTGTTGTCATTGACAATGGAGGGGTCTCTCCTTGCTGCCGCTGTGGCTTTATGCCCGGCCTCGTTAATCACGGGGCATGAGCCTCGTGTCCTGACAGCTGGCAACCTGGTGCTTGCCATCGCACCTCTCTTTTTTTCACATTAAATCTAGCTAAGATAATAGGATGGCCCACCTGAAACCCGCTTGACATCAGATTCTCGGTCGTTTACCACACTTGAAGATCGAGCTCTATGTCGGGGGCCGTGATAGATGGTTTGAGATAGACGGGTTAGACGGTTTGAGAACCCTGACAGGCTTAAGAGTCAGCGTTGGTCAGGCATGACGTGGCTGTCGAAAATCAAAAATTCCCCCCCTTGAAAGATTTTTGCTTTTTTCTGGAAGATATGGCGAGCAAATGAACAAGTGAGCAGGGGCAGAAATGGAGGGGTGTAAGGGTCCTGGGGCTGTTAGCATCCAGCGGTCCAGTTGTGTCAAGAGCACACTGGCAGCCTGTCACTTTTTCTCTAATTGGTGAGAGTCAAACCCCATGAGGTCTCACAAGGTCACTGTTGGACCCTCGTCTGGACGTTCCGTTGCCCCTCCCCCTTTACCTCTCTCTTTCTCTCTCTCTTCGGTCTTTCCTCTATGTTTAGACCCCAGTGATAGTACCCATATTAGATTTTGTCTTTTTACCTGACATACATCCCTAAGATCTACCCAACATAACCCTTTTTCAAAGCACTCCTTTTTCAGACCTAGTGAAACAGTGTGTGTGTGTATTGTAGTTGACACGTTCACTGTAGTGCAGCTTTAATTTGTGTACACTTCTGTTGTGTTTTCTCAATTTCACTCTTTTCCGCTCTCTTTAGTTTCACATTTCAGTGCTCCTGTTTCCATTTGTTTTCACGTCTACTCTGTGCACGTCAGTGTGTTAGCATGTGTTTCTACATTACCTCCTCCATTAACACCCATTTATATGCATGTCCAGGTTGTGCGTCCATGTGTGTGTGTTTGTGTGTGTGTGTGGTGAAAACTAAGTCTGTGCTTCATCTTTAGCTCTGTATTTCAGCCTGAATAATTAGAAATTCCAAGTTCTGTCGCCAGATCTCGAACCATCCTACACTTTTACACTGCGAGAGAACTATTCCAACTTGTTTCTGGCTCATTCCCATAGAAACAAGCACCTCACAAACAAGCTGTTTGGTGGACGTCACATATAGTGATCATTGTTCATTTGCTATGCTAAAAGAAAAATAGAACAGCGATACCAGTGAATATACCAGTAAGCTAATTTAATGCCTAGCTAATAAGCTACATTAATTACTTGGCTAAAAAACTACACAGCTTATTAGCTGCTAATTCTTATAGTTAGCTTAACTCTTAACCAGCTAGCTGATTTGTTTATTCAATTCTGGTGTATGGCCTTTGATACACAGCTAGCTAGCAAAAGGAGTTGACAAGGAATAAGCCAGAAGCAAGATCAAATAGTTTTGTTTTGATTTCTTTTCCGATATACGACTAGGAATGCCCAAAGTTGAAAGGTTTTCTCGTCCCAGAGTTCAGCAAGTAACAACAAATTGACATGGTCACTCGAGCACACGCTACATACCAAAACGCACGCTTTCCTGGAGTTGTTTAGGCTTTTTTTCCCCAATATGTAGCTCTAAAATACCAAACTTGAAAATTCCATAATTCCGAGTTTCCGAGCCGAGCATGTGACATTTAGAGCTCCGAAAGTGCATTATTCAAATATTTGTGTTGTGTGTTTTTTGTTTGTTTCCAATTATAGTCTAAAGCATCTCTTTTTAATGATTACTCCATGAATTCAGTTTGTTTTGAGGCCATTGTGTGTATGTGTGTGTGTGTGTGTGTGTGTGTGTGTGTGTGTGTGTGTGTGTGTGTGTGAGAGAGAGAGAGAGAGAGAGAGAGAGAGAGAAATCAAGCATTTTTATGCCATTATTTGTCTCCCTGACCTCAAACTTTTTAATGCTCAGTTGACATAAAGTATTGCAACATCTAACTCTCTCTTACACACACACACACACACACACACACACACACACTGTGCATGCTAAATGAACTGAGAGAAGGCTTTGTCTCTGGTTTGAACAGGTGTTTTTAATGGACTCATCTCTGCTGGACTCGATACGGTCATGTAACACAGATTAGCTCAGATTCACTGTGTGTATAAGCGTCTGTCTGTCTGTCTGTCTGTCTGATCTGTCTGTCTGTCTGATCTGTCTGTCTGTCTTTTGTTTTATGTATTATTTATATTATTATAAATAATAACACACCTATTTAATAAATGGCTTGAATGTTTGTGGCTTCAATTAGGGTCTTGTATTTGAACTGGCTGCTCTGACAAGTCTGTGTGTGTGTGTGTGTGTGTGTGTGAGAGAGAGAGTGAGAGAGAGAGAGAGAGAGAGAGAGAGAGAGAGAGAGAGAGAGACAGAGTGTTATTAATGTGCTTGGAAGCTTGAGGGACTGAGACACATTTTTAGTTTAGTTCTTTAAGGACACTCCCATTTTCACACACACACACACACACACACACACACACACACACACACACACACACACTAATGGAAGAGTGAAAGCTTTCTTCAAAAGCCTCTGGACCCCTGAAAGCTGTCCTCCAGCAGTGGAACAAAAAGGGGCAGAGCTTCTATCCAGTAATTGACGGGTCATCGTATGAGGTGCTGCTTCTGCTTCTCTAGCTTTAAAGCTGTTGAACTTTATAGTAAAAATACCGAAGACTTTTATAAGTTTTTTTTTTTATAACACGACTGTTTTGTTTCCTTTGTTAACGTTGAAGTTATGTTCTGGTTCTGAGCAAAAATGAAAAGCAAATGAAATTGTCACTTATATGACCCCTCTAAACCAGCAGGTACTTGCTAGTGATGTCTTTAATACAAACTGCTATGTATTGGTGTATTTTTGTGATTTCAGATCATTTCTCTTTACCGAATTCTCGGAACAAATCGGTCTAGAGAGTAACTAATGAACGAAGGAACCAGGAAGCCATTTCCCTGTCTAACAAAAACCGAATAAATGAATAAAAATAAATAAAAATACATGCAATACGTGCAATGTATTTGTTATTGTATTTTTTATTAATATTTAATATTTGACAATTTTTTAAATGTATATGTATCATAGAAATATGTAGGAAAATGAGGAAAATATGATGAGCATTATGTAAATGATGTATAATAATAATAATAATAATAATAATAATAATTATTATTATTATTATTATTATTATTATTATTATTATTATTATTATTCATTTTACATTATTATATTATTTTTTTATTATTACATTTAATTATTATTAAATTACATAAAATTATAATTATTATTTATTATTGTTACATTAAATAAAAACATTTATTTTTTATTTTATTTTTTATTTTATTTTGTTTAGTACCTGATGCATGCATGATTCCTGCTGAGTGCATCAGGTTTAAAGCGTGTGTGTGTGCTCTGTGTGTATCCTTTCATCTGCACACTAACCGCCGGTGTTTTTCCCTGCTCAAGTGATTGGATTGCAATCATTAGGACTACAAAGGGATTAAAAATGGGAATAACAAACATTAGAGGAGTGTAAGGGAGCGAATCACAGCGGTGGAATCCCACAGGACTACAAATCCCTTTTCTTCCAAATCCCATTGTTAGGAAGAGCATGAAACTGGATTCCTGTAACAAGCCCTGTGATCTGACGAAGCACGGCCCAAAGGACTCAATTAAAGCCCAGCGGCCCCTGCTCCCTGCTCGTCCTGCCTTTCTCTCTTACCTCCCTCTTTCCTTTCCTTCATTCTGTGCTCTCCGGTTCGCCCCGCTGTGTTTTTCTTCAGCAGCTGAGGCCGCGGATGATGAGCGTGGCTGTGCACACACGCTGACCAATATTGACCAGACTGTCCAGTTAACCTTCGCCACAGATAGAGGGCAAGAGAAGGCGCTGCTAATACATGTGTGGGGAAAAAAAATAATCATAATAAACCACACCGCTTCGAAAACGTAATCATGCCCGTTTAACTCAATCAGTCGCTCACATGCACATCTGAGCTAGGCTAATGAAATCGGGGCTGTTCTGTGAACGTGAATACCCCCCCCCCAACAGCCTCCCCTCCCCTCCACAGCCCACCCCTGTTGTCTGGAAGCCTAGAGAAACTGATTTGCATTGGCAGAACTGTCTCCTGCCTCTAGATTTATGATGTCAGACTCCAGATTTATGATGTCTCCCATTTCAGATGCAAATGTCTCTGCTAACAGCAAACTAGTGCTGATAATTTGGAGATATTTGCAAGGGGCTATGGGCACTAATATGTTTATGGATGTAATGGACAGAGAATGATGGAGCAATCTGGACGTCCTACGTCTCGAGCAGTGCAAAAGCATGAAGTTAAACACACCCTGAAATCCGAACGGGCCTTTTTGACCTTGTTAACTCGTCTCCTTGATCACACTGTGCACCATTCATTTGTACTCAAAGAGCCTTTTTACCAATTCAATACCTCGATTCAGTACCTACTGCATTCAATTCAGAACCTACTGCATTTGATTCAGTACCTACTGCATCCGATTCAGAATCTGCTGCCTTTGATTCGGTACCTACTGCATTTGATTCAGTACCTGCTGCATTTGATTCAGAACCTACTTCAAACGATTCAGAATCTGCTGCCTTTGATTCGGTACCTACTGCCTTTGATCCAGTACCTGCTGCATTTGATTCAGAACCTACTTCAAACGATTAAGTACTTATTGCATTTAATTCAGAATCTTTTGCACTTGATTTGGTACCAACTGCATCTTATTCAGACTCTATTGCATTTGATTCAGAATCTACTGCATTCGATCCAGAATCTACTCCATTCAATTCAGAATCTATTGCATTTGATTCGATACCTTCTGCATTTGATTCAGAATCTACTGCATTTAATTCAGTACCTACATTCCAAATCTACCCATCTGATTCATTGCCTGCTGCATCCGATTCAGAATCTAGTGCAATCAATTCGGTACCTATTGCATTTGATTCAGAATCTACTTCAGTCGATTCAGCACCTACAGCATTCAATTCAGAATCTAGCGCAATCAATTCGGTTCCTATTGCATTCCCGATTCGGAATCTATTGTATTTGATTCAGTACCTTCTGCATTCAATTCAGAATCTACTGCATTGAATTCAGTACCTACTTCATTCGATTCAGAATCTGCTGCCTTTGATTCGGTACCTACTGCATTTCATTCAGAACCTACTGCCTTTGATCCAGTACCTGCTGCATTTGATTCAGAACCTACTTCAAACGATTCAGTACTTATTGCATTTAATTCAGAATATTTTGCACTTGATTTGGTACCAACTGCATCTTATTCAGACTCTATTGCATGTGATTCAGAATCTACTGCATTCGATCCAGAATCTACTCCATTCAATTCAGAATCTATTGCATTTGATTTGATACCTTCTGCATTCGATTCAGAATCTATTGTATTTGATTCAGTACCTTCTGCATTCAATTCAGAATCTACTTCATTCGATTCATTGCCTACTGTATCCGATTCTGAATCGACTGAATCTGATTGTTTATACCTTCAACAAGGAACAACGTTTAACACTTATAGCACTTACATATGAAAAAGCCAACATGCCAGTCCTGTTGCATTATGGGATAGCACACTGGTCCACTGGTTCCCTGCCTCAGAATCTCAGCAGAAGAAAGCATACTGCTTTTCACTTACTGTATAATGGTGTAGGAATACAGTAGGATGCAGTGCTAGTTAGTTAGCGTCGCGATTTGGCTCCACTGTTCACTTTTCAGGTGATGCTCGTTCCACCAGTTAGCGATCACCTTTGTGAGCAACTCAGGCCCAGTGTCTTTACACAGCTCTCATTAATAAAGCCTAGATCTTCTTTAATGAAAGTCAATTAGAGCTTCATTAAAGAATAAAATTGGTTGTTCCAGATTGAACAGGAGAGGTGTGTGTAGCGATAGCGCCTTAGCAACGGGGAGAGCCCTCCTCGCATCCGCTGGGAAATGAGCCGGGTTTTCTAGCATGCCAGCCGTTAATGGCTTCTGTTTAGTCTTGATAATATCTGATAATTACTTAATCAAAGACAATGGCTCCCTGCGTGTGGCTCGGCTCTCCCTGCGTCAGCAGCTTCACCCAGAAATAGGTCAATGAGAGAAAGTGGGTGAGATAGCGGTGTCTTGTTTTTTTTTTTTGGACTTAAAAGTGCACGTCGTCTTACACGTGTCCACTCTCAGGACACCCGATAGTCTGATAAATCATTGAAAGATGGCAGAACCGTCTCCGTTCTCTGTTTGTTCTGTTTCGCATTGACGTTACGTCCTTTTATCCCTTCAAGCTGCCATCGTTCTGTGAGTTATGAGCCGTTTTCTCGCCAATCAATTCGCAAGTGTTCATTAGTTCATTAGCGAGCTCGTTTATTATAACGGACGACGTCGCTCACGTCTCCTAGCCGTGATGTGGAGTCGCCGGAGTCATGCTTTTCAGCAACACTGACATTTAAACAGAGATGTTATCAATTTTATGCAAATTTGGTGCATAATCCACACGACATGTGGTTTCTGTTTCTGGTGTGCGTAGCTAGCATGTACAGTTAGCATGTTTTGCTAATCTGAGAATGAAGCTAGGTCAAAACCACGCCTGGACTATTTAAAGCAGTTTATTTCTGTTTCCAAAATAGCTATTTATAGCTAGTAATATTTCACAGGCCACGCCCACTAGCAGCAACCATATTGTGTCGCTTGCTACACGCGCATAGATATGTGAGCGGCTAAGATTTGTTGCTTTCTACCACGAACATAGGAAAATATTCATTATTAAAATATTTATTTTGCAGTAAAAATTAAAAAATACTTTATTGGGTTCTGAAAAATATTCATTTGGTATGGATTTTGAGGTAAAAAAAAAGAAAAACTGATGAAATTTGATGAGAATTACATGTCACTAGAGTAAGTTGGATCCCTACTGGAAATATTGGCACCCCACGCACAGGGAATCAATATGATTGTGATTAAAGTGGCGGTCAGTAACGACGCCACGTACGTCTGCTCCCTCCCTCCCTTCCTCACGCGAGGCCAGGGTCCGGCATCCGGCGTTATGATTAGAGGGCGGCAAAGATTAAAGCGGCGAGATATTGAATGGATTTGTGATGGATGAGAGCTGTTTGAGGGATCAATTAAACGTTCTGAAATGAATCCTGCTAGTGACATGCTCATTAGAGATGTGCTGATGGAGTGAAGGAGGTGAGAAGCGAGAGGGGATTTTATTTATTTATTTATTTATTTATTTTTTCTCCATCACTTTGCCTAGTCAGTCTGGTGATTGAGGAAGGATAAATCTGAAGTAAATCAATAATGACACGGCTTCACGCGTGGGCTTGTTAGCACAAGAGGGTTTGGGAAAACGTCGATCGCGAGGATACAGTGAACTTGTTATGAAGATGTAGTTATTTTTCCTCTTTAGTTCCTACCTGCGACTACTTCCCGCAAAAATGTAATAAAATCCCGTGGTATAACCGTGTTTCCGGTGGTTATCCCGTCATATACACAACCTCGCTTTGAATGGGTGTAAAGAGGAAAAGTAAAGCTTGTCAGGAAGTGGAAGAGGTCGTCGGTGTGTGTAGCTAGCGTGCACAGTTAGCATGCTTTGCTGATCTGAGAGAGAAGCTAGTTCAAAGCCAAGCAGTTAACATTTAAGCCAGTTTATTCCTGTTTACACAGTCGTCTGTAGGAGTTATAGCGTTTCAGGCCACGCCCACTAGCAACAACCGCATCGTATGAGGTGTGCAGTAAAATAAGAACAATTTGATCTCTGAAAGTATCGGTTTGCAATGGATTTAACTGATTTTGAGGCCCAGAGGGAGAAAAACAAACAAACAAACAAACAAACAATGTCTTATTCTTTAATAAATAACACTTATAATCATCTGCAGATTTTTGTGCTATCACTAAAATCAAACACTTCAAGATGTTTGGTTATAAAACCGTAATCGACGGTACCAGTAACTCCACCCTGCCATTGAGTCATTTCCTGTGACAGCGTGACACAAGGAGTGTTTTGTTCTTTTTCTGGGTTTCTCTCGCGTCCCTCGAAGTGTTCGCTCTGACATTTAAAAATATCGGCACATATCTTGAGCCACGGCTGCCAGATGTGCGCACATCTGCGTAAACATGGCACGTGGAACGCGGTCTCCGTGGGCTTTCTCTGTCTCAGGAAGAGTGTGTGTGTGTGTGTGTGTGTGTAATAGATTCTAATATAGGGACAAGCTCTGGTTCCAGCTCTCAATTAGCTCGCAGCTCCACCTATTAACTCCTACATATGCATAAATTAGCGAGTGCATATTAACGACGTCTTGCACGGTTTGCGTTAGCGGCAGAAGGTGTGCCGGAGGAGCGTGGCGACGTGGGAGACGGGCACGTGGCGGTCGGGGGGATTCACGCATTGGTGCTGGAGCTGTGGGGATCTGCTGAGCTGGCCGACATGTGTGCATGTGTGTTTGTGTTTGTGTGCGTGTGTGTGTGTGTGTGTGTGTGTGTGTGTGTGTGTGTGTGTGGAGAACGCAGATGGGTGGTGCAGAAGGACAGCCGGTATCGTAGGCCAAGTCTGAGCAACACGGCCGCTGAATGCAGATGCTGTTGGAGACGTGGAGATGAGCAATCGTGTGAGGAATATTATGGGATGTTGAAAGGACATTAGAGCAGATGTTAAGGTCAGGTGTGTTCGGGTCAGAGGAGGTCACTGATATTACAGTAGAGAGGACGGGTGATTAGGACACAGCTGTTTGTGTGCAGGTGTGTGTGTGTGTGTTAGTTTTATATTTAGATAAGAGGACAGGAAAGGACAACTTCTCCTCAAATACACATTAATAACACTTCTTGATGTAGACACACACACACACACACACACACACACACACACACACACACACACACACACACACACACAGTGTATATTCCACTAAATCAACGACAATATCGCTGCATTTCATTTTTAAAAGGAAAAAAAAGAAGACAAATTAAAATAGTTTAAAAAATTAAATAAAAACTTAATTAAATCTAATCTTTAAAACGTTAAGTTAAAACTGTAAAGAAAAAGAAAAAAATTATTTAGAAAAAAATATTTAAAAAATGTTACTATAAATTCATATTATTTTTTACAAATCATTATTTTATAAATAATCATATCTTAAAAATATATTTTTATATGAGAAAGAATAGTTTAAAAATCAAGAAATAAAACTTAAATCTAATCTTTAAACTTTGAGTAAAACTGAAAAAGAAATAAAGTATTATTTATTATATTATTTATTATAATATTATTTAGAGAAATTATGTTTCAAATATTATTAGAAATTATTATATGATTTTGTTATATTATATTATAACAATCATTATTCTGTGAAAAATAACATCTTAAAAAAAATGTTTTATTTGGAAAAAAATTAGCTACAAAAAATGAAGAAATTAAGAAACTTCATTAAATCTGATCTTTAAACTTTAATCAAAACTAAAAAGAAAAAGATAACATTATTTAGAGAAAATTGTAAAAAATCAGCTGTTTATCAGTCACTAATTAATTCATTATTTTCTGTGGTTTTTTTTGTTTGTTTATTTATTTATGTTGGGTTTTTTTCTCACGGTATCCACGAGATCTCAGGAAAGTGTGTTGTGATAATTCACGATGATGTTATTATGTCGTCATTGTTGTGTGTGTAACTCACACTCCTCGACTCGCTGTGTTAGTAGCGCTTCACTCCACACTTCCTTCTCCTGATGGAGTGAAAGTGTGTATGGTGTGATGGAGGCTGTGCCAGCCTGATGCTATGTGTGTGTGTCCTATTCCTCTGTGTGCTCTGAAGCACGCAGGCAACAGATTGCAGTCTCCATTAAAGCCGAACGCTGTCACATTCTCTGACAGCTCTTCCACCGGGCATTTGCTCTGAGAAAATGGCAACAAAACACGAGAAAAGCCGAGCCTCAGCGTCCCGCAATTACTGCGTCTCTCTCTCTCTCTCTCTCTCTCTCTCCCTCTCTCTGAATCTCTCTCTCTCCCTCTCTCCCTCTTTCTCTCTGTCTCTCCCTCTCTCCCTCTCTCCCTCTCTCACACTCTCTCTCTATATCTCTCTCTCTCTGTCCCACTGCTTTGGGACCCTGGACGGAGTGCCAACCCATCGCAGGGCACACACACACACTCTCATTCACTCACACAATCACACACTACGGACAATTTAGAGATGCCAACCAACCTACCATGCATGTCTTTGGACCGGGGGAGGAAACCGGAGTACCCGGAGGAAACCCCCGAGGCACGGGGAGAACATGCAAACTCCACACACACGGCGGAGGCGGGAATCGAACCCCCAACCCTGGAGGTGTGAGGCAAACGTGCTAACCACCATGCCCCCAGACCATATACAGTTATTACTAATAAATAATAATAATTTTAGAAAATAAAAAATAGCACAAAAATAATTCAATAATTCATTTCAAAAATAAGAGAAGAATTAAACATCAATAATACCAAATATAAATATAATTCCATCATGTTAACATGAAAACAATGTAAAATATGTAAAGGTAAAATACAACAAACACAAATGACAGAAAAGTTGACCCCCCCCCACACACACACACACGCACTCACACACGACAAAATTAAATCAGATGAAATGAAAGTAAAAAAATAAATGATAATAAATTATAAAAGTATAAAAGAACCTATTGAATAAACCTTTAAAAATGATCAAATCAAACATGTGGAAGAAAAAAAATTAAATGGGATAAAACAAGCAATCACCATGTAAATAAATAAATAAATAAATAGATCGCACGTTGGATATGATGAAGAAAATAAGATCAAATAAAATAAGTGAAATTTAAAAAAGTAAAAACATTTTTTTAGAAAAACCCTAACAAATATTGAAATTAGGGAAGTTAATAAATAAATAAATAAATAAATAAATAAATAAATAAATAAATAAATAAATAAATAAATAAATATATAAATATATAAATAAATGAGAAAATGAGCTAAAATAAAATGTGAAGTTTAAAAAAGTAAAAAAAAACATTCAAAAAATCCCTAACAAATATGTTAATTAGGCAAGGTAATAAATCTATAAATTCAACACTAAAATGCCTGAGTTAAGGAAGGTTGTAATCTGATTTCTGAAAGGTGTGTATAATGTGTGTGATGTGTGTAATGTGTGTGTGATGTGTATAATTTGTGTGTGTATAATGTGTGTGATGTGTATAATGTGTGTGATGTGTGTAATGTGTGTGTGATGTGTATAATGTGTGTGATGTGTGTAATGTGTGTGTGATGTGTATAATGTGTGTGATGTGTGTAATGTGTGTGTGATGTATATAATGTGTGTGATGTGTGTAATGTGTGTGTGATGTATATAATGTGTGTGATGTGTGTAATGTGTGTGATGTGTGTAATGTGTGTGTGATGTGTATAATGTGTGTGATGTGTGTAATGTGTGTGTGATGTGTATAATGTGTGTGATGTGTGTAATGTGTGTGTGATGTATATAATGTGTGTGATGTGTGTAATGTGTGTGTGATGTATATAATGTGTGTGATGTGTGTAATGTGTGTGATGTGTGTAATGTGTGTGTGATGTGTATAATGTGTGTGATGTGTGTAATGTGTGTGTGATGTGTATAATGTGTGTGATGTGTGTAATGTGTGTGTGATGTATATAATGTGTGTGATGTGTGTAATGTGTGTGTGATGTATATAATGTGTGTGATGTGTGTAATGTGTGTGATGTGTGTAATGTGTGTGTGATGTGTATAATGTGTGTGATGTGTGTAATGTGTGTGTGATGTGTATAATGTGTGTGATGTGTGTAATGTGTGTGTGATGTATATAATGTGTGTGATGTGTGTAATGTGTGTGATGTGTGTAATGTGTGTGTGATGTGTATAATGTGTGTGATGTGTGTAATGTGTGTGTGATGTGTATAATGTGTGTGATGTGTGTAATGTGTGTGTGATGTATATAATGTGTGTGATGTGTGTAATGTGTGTGATGTGTGTAATGTGTGTGCAATGTATATAATGTGTGTGATGTGTGTAATGTGTGTGATGTGTGTAATGTGTGTGTGATGTGTATAATGTGTGTGATGTGTATAATGTGTGTGATGTGTGTAATGTGTGTGTGATGTGTATAATGTGTGTGATGTGTGTAATGTGTGTGTGATGTGTATAATGTGTGTGATGTGTGTAATGTGTGTGTGATGTATATAATGTGTGTGATGTGTGTAATGTGTGTGATGTGTATAATGTGTGTGATGTGTGTAATGTGTGTGTGATGTGTATAATGTGTGTGATGTGTGTAATGTGTGTGTGATGTGTATAATGTGTGTGATGTGTGTAATGTGTGTGTGATGTGTATAATGTGTGTGATGTGTGTAATGTGTGTGCGATGTGTATAATGTGTGTGATGTGTGTAATGTGTGTGTGATGTGTATAATTTGTGTGTGTATAATGTGTGTGATGTGTATAATGTGTGTGATGTGTGTAATGTGTGTGTGATGTATATAATGTGTGTGATGTGTGTAATGTGTGTGATGTGTGTAATGTGTGTGTGATGTGTATAATTTGTGTGTGTATAATGTGTGATGTGTATAATGTGTGTGATGTGTGTAATGTGTGTGTGATGTGTATAATGTGTGTGATGTGTGTAATGTGTGTGTGATGTGTATAATGTGTGTGATGTGTGTAATGTGTGTGTGATGTGTGTAATGTGTGTGTGTATAATGTGTGTGATGTGTATAATGTGTGTGATGTGTGTAATGTGTGTGTGATGTATATAATGTGTGTGATGTGTGTAATGTCTGTGTGTATAATGTGTGTGATGTGTGTGAATGTGTGTAATGTGTGTGATGTGTATAATGTGTGTGATGTGTGTAATGTGTGTGATGTGTATAATGTGTGTGTGATGTGTATAATGTGTGTGATGTGTGTAATGTGTGTGTGATGTGATATAATGTGTGTGATGTGTGTAATGTGTGTGTGATGTGTATAATGTGTGTGATGTGTATAATGTGTGTGTGATGTGTGTAATGTGTGTGTGATGTGTATAATGTGTGTGATGTGTATAATGTGTGTGTGATGTGTGTAATGTGTGTGTGATGTGTATAATGTGTGTGATGTGTGTAATGTGTGTGTGATGTGTATAATGTGTGTGATGTGTATAATGTGTGTGTGATGTGTGTAATGTGTGTGTGATGTGTATAATGTGTGTGATGTGTTAATGTGTGTGTGATGTATGTGTAATGTTTGTGATGTGTATAATGTGTGTGATGTGTGTAATGTGTGTGTGATGTGTATAATGTGTGTGTGATGTGTATAATGTGTGTGATGTGTGTAATGTGTGTGTGATGTGTATAATGTGTGTGTGATGTGTATATGTGTGTGATGTGTTAATGTGTGTGTGATGTGTATAATGTGTGTGATGTGTGTAATGTGTGTGTGATGTGTATAATGTGTGTGTGTGTGTTAATGTGTGTGATGTGTTAATGGTGTGTGATGTGTATAATGTGTGTGATGTGTGTAATGTGTGTGATGTGTGTAATGTGCAAGCTCGGCAGATCGTGTGTGTTATCTATTAGTTATTCAGCTCAGTTCATTATTCTGCTTTATTATTAATGCTATTGATTTCCGTAATGCTGCCCATTGACTCTCTGCCTCTGAGCTTGACTTCATTCCTCAGTCCACGCTGCAGCCGTCTGGAGGATAATCTCACGTCTCGCTTGCTTTATTAAATATATCGGGCTCGTATCCATGACCTGAGGATCTCCGCTCGCTAATCAGCTTTCATTCTCGTTTACAGGATGTCGTTACTCGACACCGGGGATGTAGCCGAATAACACGGCACTGCGTCAAATAGTTTTCCTGAAAGGTGGACAGGAAGTCGGGTCAGAGATTAGAGCAGTGGATCACGACTGGGATCCGGTGGGACAGAATAAGAAAGTCGTGACGTTTTTACTTACCCGTGAATGAGCTGGAAGAGGAAGAGAGATGGTCAGTGATGCGTTTACGCTGAAGAATTACTTCATCATTAGTATCTGCCTGGTCAATGGAGGCTGATTGGATGCTGCTTGTTATTTATTTAGTTATTTATTTATTTTACTTTGAGAAGTTGAACCAACTACATTCATTAGAAAATGTTGCAGGCTGGATACAAAAAAAATATATACTGTATATAGTAAAAATAAATAAATAAATAAATAAACATGGCTTTGTTGGGTTTATTACTGTTAGTACGATTAATTAAATACATTTTAATTATTAATGATATTGATATTATTAATGATGATCTCTTATTGCTAAAATGAAGGATTATTTATTTATTTGTTTGTTTGTTTATTTACTTAATTATTTTTAATAGCAACAAAAACAACAACAATAATAATAATAACAATAATAACAATAATAATAATAATAATAATAATAATAATAATAATAATAATAATAACGTTTAAAGAAATGAGCCAAATATGGTCAAAAATTAAATAGTAAAATAGCCAAAATTGATACATTTAAATAAATTATAAACGTAAATAAATGTAACAAATAATATCAGTAATAAATACACAAGAAAGCACTAACAATAAAAATTTTATATATATATAAATTAATTTCTGTTTAAAAGAATAGAAAGGACATGATGACACATTTTTCTTTTCTGATACTGAAACCATCAGCTGATATCCACAAACCTTCCGATATATTTTTTTTCCAGAGTGTGCAAAGCTTCATTCGATCATTTAAAAAAAATTTAAATACAAAATTGAATTATTATATATGAAATATTAATGCTGATGGAAAAAAAATTATGTTTTTATAAAAAAAATATTTTCCAAAATAAATCCAATCCAAATAAAATGGATTTTTATTTTATTTTTTTATTTTTGTTTAAAAAATGCATTTATTTATTTATTTATTTATTTATTTATTTATTTATTTATTTATTTATTTATTTATCTATTCATTTATTTATTCATTTATTTATTTATTTATTCATGTATTTATGTATTTATTTATTTATTTATTTATTTATTTATTTATTTATTTATTTTTCTATTTATTTATTTATTTATTTATTTTAATCAAATTGAGTTGTTATTATTAGTTATTATGAGCACAAAAAAAATAGTCTAAATGTCAAACTAACATGTACACACCCCTCTGCCTTGTCCTGGTCCTCCTCCTCACCCCTTCATCACCCTCCTCATCGTTTTCCTCTCCTTTCTGCTCTAATTAGCTTTCTTTATGAAGTGCCTGAGGTCTTAGCAGCAGGTGAAGCCTCTTTTCGTTATTACAGCCACGAGAACAAGACAACAGACAAGTGGAGAAGAATAAAAGACGTTTTCTTCTCGTCACACTCCGGCGGATTCTTATTAAACTGTAAACATGTAGGAGTGATTAAAGCACGTGTCGCAGGAAACGTGGCCGAACCACCCCCAAGCCACTGCGCTTTTATTTATTTCTTCTCTTTCTCCTGATTTCTTTATTTTTTTACTCTTACGTCTTGTTTTTTAATTCTTTTTGTGTAGAGAGCGTTTGATCAGAAATGTGTGTATGGGTGAAGTTACGTGGCAACGACTACAATGTAGATAAAAAAAAAAAAAGCAACTGTGCCATGGGACAAGATGTGCTTTACTTATCCTCGTCTTTTGAAATCCCCCCCATCCCCCCGTACTTCCTGACCAGAGGGACACACTCTTTCCTCATTAAAAAACCAAAAGGCATTAATGTTAGATGAGAAGTATGGAGCAGAGGAAGAAATATATAGAGCGAGAGGAAATGGGGGTGTGTAAGAGTGTGTGTAAGGGTTTGTGTAGGGGTGCTTGTAGGAGTGTGTGTAGGGATGTGTGTATGAGTATGTGTAAGGGTGTGTGTATGAGTGTGTGTAGGGGTGTGTGTATGAGTGTGTGTAGGAGTGTGTCTGTGGTGTGTCCTAGTGTGTGACTAGTATGCGTAAGGGTGTGTGTATGAGTGTGTGTAGGGGTGTGTGTGTGTGTGTATGAGTGTGTGTAGGGGTGTGTCTGTGGTGTGTCCTAGTGTGTGACTAGTATGTGTATGAGTGTGTGTATGAGTGTGTGTAGGAGTGTGTCTGTGGTGTGTCCTAGTGTGTGACTAGTATGCGTAAGGGTGTGTGTATGAGTGTGTGTAGGGGTGTGTGTATGTGTATGTGTGTGTGTGTGTATGAGTGTGTGTAGGGGTGTGTCTGTGGTGTGTCCTAGTGTGTGACTAGTATGTGTATGAGTGTGTGTATGAGTGTGTGTAGGAGTGTGTCTGTGGTGTGTCCTAGTGTGTGACTAGTATGTGTAAGGGTGTGTGTATGAGTGTGTGTAGGGGTGTGTGTATAGGGGTGTGTGTGTGTGTGTGTGTATGAGTGTATGTAGGGGTGTGTCTGTGGTGTGTCCTAGTGTGTGACTAGTATGTGTAAGGGTGTGTGTATGAGTGTGTGTATGAGTGTGTGTGTATGTTTATGTGTATGTATGTGTGTGTGTGTGTGTTTTATGAGTGTGTGCAGGGGTGTGTCTGTGGTGTGTCCTAGTGTGTGACTAGTATGTGTAAGGGTGTGTGTATGAGTGTGTGTGTAGGGGTGTGTGTGTGTGTGTGTGTGTGTATGAGTGTGTGTAGGGGTGTGTCTGTGGTGTGTCCTAGTGTGTGACTAGTATGTGGAAAGGTGTGTGTATGAGTGTGTGTATGAGTGTGTGTGTAGGGGTGTGTGTATGTGTATGTGTATGAGTGTGTGTAGGGGTGTGTCTGTGGTGTGTCCTAGTGTGTGACTAGTATGTGGAAAGGTGTGTGTATGAGTGTGTGTATGAGTGTGTGTGTAGGGGTGTGTGTATGTGTATGTGTATGTGTATGTGTGTGTGTATGAGTGTGTGTAGGGGTGTGTCTGTGGTGTGTCCTAGTGTGTGACTAGTATGTGGAAAGGTGTGTGTATATGTTTGTGTGTGTCAGGGTGTATGTATAATTGTCTTTATGATTGTGTGTACAAGTGTGTGTACACGTGTGTTTGTGTATCAGTGTGTGTAATATTGACTGTAAAAGTGTGTGTGTGTGTAAAATTCATGCATTTTATTTGGGAAATCTTTCCCTCTAATTGCCGCTGCTCCTTTCCCTCTGCTCCACCGTGGCTCTTAAGGGACAATCAGCTCAATTCCATTTCCAACATCGCAAACTGCATGGACACGACTGTCCAGGGAATCGATGATGTCGATGGTGAATTGACCCTGCATTGGGACAGTGCAGTCTATAAGGATCACAGCAGTGCTGACTGAACAATACCCAGAGTTTACTATGCAGCTGCTTAGCATTTCTTTAATGCCAAAATTTACATCACATTTAAAAAGAATATATAGATTATATATTTTTATATACTTAAAATTGTTCTATTTATCTTGTTTATTTATTTATCTATTTATTTATTTTTGTTTTGTTTTAATCTTTTATTTATTGCAGTAGTAGTGCTTAATTTTTATTTTAATATTTATTTTCTCATTTATTTATTTTTAATTTATAAAGCACATTCATGCATTATATTATATTCTTTAATTATTCATTCATTCATTCATTGTCTACCGCTTATCCGAACTATTCTCGGGTCACGGGGAGCCTGTGCCCAGGCGTCATTGGGTCATCTCAGGCGTCATTGGGCATCAAGGCAGGATACACCCATCATCACTACCATCTCCACCACCATCACTAACATCATCACCACGATCTCCACCACCATCATTAACATCATCACTACCATCTCCAACACCATCACTAACATCATCACTACCATCATCACCACAGTCACCACCATCACCAGCACTACCACCATCATCACTACCATCATCATCACCATCACCACAGTCACTACCATCACAACCACCATTATCATCACCATCACCACCATCACTAACATCATCACTACCACCATCACCATCACCACGATCTCCACAGTCACCACCATCATCACTCACATCCAGCACTACATCATCATCACCATCACCACCACCATCATCACCATCACCACCATCACTACCATCATCACCACCATCACCAGAGTCACCATCGCCACGTCATCCTCATGACCATCCCACCATGATGATGAATACTATTATAAGATTTTCAGTTTGGCTGAAAATATACACCGTGGTACAGCTTGGAAAGTTACGTTCAGATGGGGAAGGAACGGTTCAGAGAGGTTTAGTACAGAAAGCAAATGTTCAGTGTGGAAAGTAAAGGATGCAGTCAAGAAGATGGACGAAGAGAAAGGAAAGAAAAGGAAAGGATTGCAACAAAGAAAGTTTCAGAAAAGAAGCAATAAGAAAAGGAGTCTGTGGTCATCTTTACGAAAAGGGATTGTGGTCTCATTCTTTGCAGTGTTGTAAGGGTTAAATCCTTTCATTATTATGTGTGGCGGTGGGGGGGGGGGGTGTTTAGGGGTGGGATTGGGGGTCTGTAGTCGTTTTGAGTAAAGCGAGTATTGACAGCAGCAGAGAGCTGATAAGAGAGACTTATCCTCTAATTACTGCACTGTCTGCTCAAGTCGATGAAGACATCCCTCTGTCTCTGTTTCCCTGGTTTTGAGGAATTGTAGATTAACCAACTCTCTCTCTCTCTCTCTCTCTCTCTCTCTCTCTCTCTCTCAACTCTCTCTCGCTCTCGCCATGACTTGTATTATGCTAATGCTCTCATTTATTTGTTTGCATGGCAGGCTTTGACTCGTCTTATTGGGGTTGTGTTATCTTTCCCACCGTGTCTTCCCAGTCGTAATCTCCAAAAAATTTTAGATTGGCCTCCGCTAATTAAATGGACTCTGGTGCCAAGCTGGTAACAAAGAAAAGCAAACCGGAGCACCCTGCAGCGATGAGCCGAACCGTTTCTCAGTCCGTGGTCTCTCTTTGGGCCAGGGCCGAGCGCTGGAGCGAGCGACTTGTACCCCGGATTGATGTATTAATTGTGTTTGGAAACGGAATGTGCGCATCCACCTGTTTAGTCTCGATAAGACTTCTCCAGTTGGATGTTCAAGTCGCATCGAATCTGAAAAAGGCTTTGGATTTTAATTCAGGTTTAGGCTAGGCAGTGAAACTGAAAATCCAATAAAACTCTGCAGGCGCTTCAACTAGTGCTCATGTTCTGGAGGTTATGATTGAAAATGCAATGCTTGGGAAGGACTTGCCAAAATTTAGCACGCTCTTTCAGTAAGCCAGAGGGCATGAGAGAGAGAGAGAGAGAGAGAGAGAGAGAGAGAGAGAGAGAGAGAGAGAGAGAGAGAGAGAGAGAGAGAGAGGAAGGAGAAAGGAAAGCCATGTTCGGTAAAAGCCAGTTAAAGCTGGGGAGAATTGGCTGAGCTCAGCAGCTCTGGGGTTGGACCAGTAAGAGGAAAGTAAAAAGGAGGGCAGAAATTGCTTCGAGATTTATTTTAGTCCAACTTGGAAATGGTTCTTCTCTCCTTCTGCCGATTTCATGGTTTTAATCACACAATTAATTCAGCCTGTAGTAGAACTGCGGTGCAATTTCATAGAAGTTGAATGTGTTTAAGGTTAGGAATGGTTTGGAAAGGAAAGATGTAAAGGAGCAAATGTAAAGGAAGCAAAAACATGCAAAGGTTTTGGAAGGAAAGGTACACAGCGGTTTGGAAGAAAAGATTGAGAAAGGTTTCAAAAGTAAAGGCTTGGGAAAGAGACGTCTGGAAAGGTAAGGTTAGGAAGGAAAGGTTTAGAAAGGAAAAGGTTTGGGAAGGAAAGATTTGAGAGGAACAGTTTAGGAACAGACGGAAGGGTTTAGGAAAGAAAGGGTTTGAAAGGAAACATTTAGGAAGGAAAATGTTCATGAAGGAATGGTTTGGGAAGGAAAAGTTTTGAAAGAAAGGTTTTGTTTCCTAGAGAGCAGAATTATTTATTCATGTACTTATTTTATTATTCAAAAAAGAGCTTGTGGACACAATGCATGAAAGGATTAAGTGAGGGCAAGTGATATCAAAAGACACACACACACACACACACACACAGCGTTTTGACAGTGACAGGGATAAATGTCACATATGACACTGTATGTGTCATGCCAGCGGAATGCCCTTTTCCTCAGTGTCCCCTAATGACCTTAACAGCACCTTCCTACGTGTAGTGTCTGGACCTGCACATCCATGTGCATACACACAAACACACACACACACACACACACACTTATACACACAAGTCGTGCAGGTGGTGAAGAGCATCTGCAGCCTAAGGGCAGGAAAAAACAAAATGCTGACGACGTAGGTGCAGATTTAGAACTGCTCTCTCATCCAACATGGCACCCGATGCCAGCTAAATGGAGTTTGAACTACTCTGTCTGTCTTCCTGTGGGTTTCTCCATCGTATCATCCTGACCTTTAGATGTTTTTAAGCAGTATGACTCGCTCAGGATTCCACTTTGATTGATTTTTCTTCCCAGATGATCTGTGCTTAATTGTGAGTTTTCTTGAAAACACTTCCTCATAGTTTCTTTCCGTCTGATCGTTTTGTTTTGCTTTGTCCTGCCCAGCTTCGCTCTTTCATCTTGCCTATCTTTTGTATAAGCGGCCGCCAAAATAACAATGGCATACGTGGCATTAACGTGGGTCGATAGAAATAATAAAAGGTGCAATCCATATTGCAAAGTGCCACCGCCAACACTTAATTAATCGTAATAGCTTTCGAGACAGGCCAGTCTGCAGAGCTCCTGCCGTTATTCTAAACGATGTCTCGTCCAAATTGCATGCGTAGGATTTTTCTTCACAGGGTATGATAAACACACATTCCCTTGCTAGCCTTGCTGGTGCTCCTCACTTCTGCAGGCCTGCTGTGTAGAGGGAGAAAAGAGAAGCTTTTTTTTGTTTGTGCCAGATATGCACTGTGGTTGGCAGGAAGGCTATTTGCTGTTGCGCTCTGGTTGGGAGAGATGAGTAGCTTGGGAAGGTGGGGGTGAGTAATGGCTACTGCACTGTTCTTATCACCCATCCACACACCTGCACTTCTTTCAGTGCCACATTCCTAATTGCCCCCTCGCTCCCCTGCCTTCCCACAATGCCAAGCTCGATATCTGCTTATGCTACACATTCCTGGGCAGACGCCTCCCTTGTACATTAGCAGCAATGTTGGCCATGATTGATGGGAAACCAGCTGTCCGACTGTCTTCCAAAACATAGGTTTTTTTTTAGTGCAGTAGGCATTCTGGGCTTGTTTGGAGGTGGGGCTTCTAGTCTCTGTTTCCATCACTTTTGCATACAGGTCTCTACAAAATGGTAGTTGATAGGTTGTCTTTTATGATCCTCCTTTGGTCCCAGAACAGTAAAGAACTGTGTGCTTTTTGCAGGAATTCCCACAAATGAGGAACTGTTCTTGCATATGATTATTTTTAGCCGTGCAGGCCTGGCTTTTTTGCAAGATTGCTTTTTTTTTTGTGTACTAAAATTTGCTTTTTTGTACAAGCACTCCCACTACAAACACAAGCAAGTTACACAGGCCAAGTTCTATTAAGTTCTGATTTCTTTTATCAGTAAGATGTCCCATCTTTCCCTCTGACCACAGCAACGCTTTACCTGTTGTCACAAAGCTTAAAACAGGAAGTTGGACCAATCACATTTCATCACAGAAAGCAGGTGGATCTGGTTGGGAAGCAAACCCCAGAGCATCACTTTCAAGACAATCTGGGATCGAGTATCTTTACCACTCTCATGCTCAAAAGTAGCTTTTACAAAAAATGTACCACACGTACCAAACTCCAGTTGTCCAAGTTCTAGGAAAAACAACCCCTTCAAAAGAGCTCTGATAGATCACACCGATAGAGTGCGGACAGGATTTGTGTGAGATATATACAAGTTTCTGTCTTTGCCCTTTCCCACACTGAGCTGTATTATCATGGACCAGAATGGCAGAGGCCTTCAGGAACAACCTCATGGAGCTAAGCCCAGCAAATCATATTAACACAAACAGAAGGTAAATGAGGCCTTTGGAGCCATTTTATTGCCAGTCATTGGGATTGCCATGCAGCTTGGCAGGCAGGCAGTCCCATCACTGGGGTCACTGGGAGGTGATGTGAATGAAAGCTATGTGCTCTCATGCATGTTAAAGAAGGAATGTTGGAGGAGGAGTTCCCCTTGCTGCCCAGCGTGATCTGATTGTGGCTTTGCTATAGTCCACAGGTGCCAAACTCAAACACTACTTAAGAGTACTTGCAACACATCGGTGTAGACTTTGATTCATTTCAGAGATCAATTCCAAATCCTGAAACATATCACTCAGTGTAGAGACCTTACAAATATGTTGACAAAAGGAAAGTAGGTGGAGCATGAAGACGATTAAGAACATGCGTGTTCTTAGCAGAGATTTAATCGGTACATCCAGGTTCTGTTGGTTCTCCTTTTTCCTAGAAACGGTTCTGTTCTACTTTTTAGAGCCAGTTAGTGTTGCTTATCGATAGAAGAGATAATAGGTTGAAGAAAGGAAATTGAGTTGAACTCCTCCGGTGGAAGCCAGTGTGTTTTTTCTGCAACCTGGTATTAGAGAGTGGTGTGGACATTTGCCAAGGCATACAGTATGGTGATTGTTTTAGTCAAAATAAATGTATTCCTCCTCTAAATAGATTTGAACTGGTATCTTTTATGTGGCTCTTTGAGGCACCCAAGCGTCTCTCGTCTGGCACTGGAAGGTAATTGGGACAGCACTTAAAGTGGTGGGGATGTATATTTCTCCAGTTTCCACGAAGACGCCCCTCTAATAGTCCTGTCCCTGTGTGTGTGGAGCAGCAGGAGGCCCAAGTAGATACTTTCGTTTGGTCTAAAAAGCACTCTTTTTTTTGTGGGATGTGATGGCAGAGGGGCTATTGTATCAGCTCAATTTATACAACGCTGGGAAAATTGGAGAGCCAGTATTCAAAAAAGACTGTCTGGCTAACAAACTAGCAACATCTTCCCCTATACAGTACCTCATCCCTCATACATGTTCTCTCAATCTTAGTCTTGTAAGCTGTATGCCTGCCAGACAAGAGACCCGCTTTCCAAAACTCTAGACGTCCTCTTTTTTTATCCAAGCTTTATTGCTTAAAGAGACGGCAACAAAAAGGCAAGAGCAGATGTTGTTTTTGGAGTACAGGATAAAGACTCTGTTCTTGACCAGGCAGGTTGTCAAAAGTAGAAGCAGAAACTCTAGGAAACCACAGCGGTGTGAGCCCAGCTACTGTAACAGTATCCTTGCTATTCTGGGAGTGGGACCAAACTCCCTTGTTGCTGCCGATGTGGTGCTGTGGACCGGACAGCATGTGATGAGCAGCGGCATTGGCCACACAGCTGCCTGGTCTCCTGGGTCATGAAGAGTCCAGGCACTGGCCAATCGGCAGGCGGTGATGAATGTCTCAAAGCTCACAGGGCGACATCGAATTTTTCATCATTAATCCAGGCCATTATGCGACTGTTTCCTCTGCAGTCGGTCCTCACTCTCATATCAGCGTCCACCCCAGTGGAGCTGACACAGCCCCTCTGGGCCAGTGGTGGAAACCACAGTTGAGGTCATCTGGCAATGACTTAGTAAGAGCACGCAGGCAGGCAGGCAGATGTTGGCACTCAGGGTCTTTTGATTCACACAAAATGCAAGGGAGCATTTCCAGTTTAAAGATGAATACGCCTCAGGAACCGTGTCCAGATGTTACCACACTGGAAAAGTCATCTATTATGGATAGCAGTAGGATATAAATGGAGGAGTGCTTTTGCATTAAAATAGAACATGTCTATATATGCTTTCCTTGAAATGTCACTTTTGCCGTTGTTGTAGGATTATCGGGAAGGTACCAATCATGTTTTTTCCACCAGAGTGTATGGAACAGTATCATATCCATGATTTGACAGAAACATGTGGGTGGAGCTAGAAATGGCACAGACAAATGACTAGCTAAATGTAATCATTATCATTTGTTCCAAGCTGTTGGAAAAGCATTAGTTAGCAAGATTGTAACATTCCAAGGTTTCCAGCGAGTTCTATGGTCTAAACCCACCTCTCAGAAACATCCCAGTATGATACATTGGTGTGAATGAGTGTATGAATGTGTGTGCGTTTCTGCTTCATGCCCAGGATAAAGCGATTAGAAGCTGAATTAAAAATTTATTTAAAGTATTATTCTCAAAATTGGAGGAATTATGGAAAATCTGTGTTTGGAGATCGTTGAAGATGATTGGACATTGAAGTTGATTGCAGTCCTTTGTTGTTGCTATTATTGTTAGTGCTTACTGTTAACACTTTGTTAAGTGGGAATTTGTGTCTTTACCCAGTAGCATGCTGAGAGCTTGTGTGTCGTACCTTCAAATAAACAAATGAACAGTTGAAAATTTGCCCTGACAGAACTCAAAGGACTTCGCTGTCCTATAATTCACAGCTCGGTTATCAAAGTCAACACTTTGCTGATATTGTCCTCTTTCCATTTGCCGCACTCTCAGCCAGACATTTCGTCCCTACCCGTGCCGGGCTCTTTCTGATTGCGCTTCTGATTTATCAGAAATAATACATGTTCCACCTTTTCGCTGCACATTCTCTCTTTCTCTCACTTACTCCCTCGCTCGCTCTCTCGCTCCCTCACTTATAAACGCTATCAAATAAAGCGGAGGAAAGTATGTCAGCTGTGAAATTACTGTTCATCAGGGCCTTTATTTCTCCACCCACTGAGAAAAGTGATGGATTCCAGAGAGAGCAAAGGATGAGAGAGAAAAAAAAAAGGTGGGGGGAGATTTAATTCCTCCATGTATAAGCCTGCAACCTGCCAATCTCCATCTCTCTGCAGTGGCTCCTCGTGTCGCTCGTGTCCTGCTCCACTGCTGCGGCATGTGGATTAGTGCGGGTGGAGGATTTTCCATGCACTGCAGGGGAGAAAGTGGCTGGAGCGCTGCTGAATCAGGACTCGGTTTGAACAGGATAATGGTATCTCTAAGCCGACGCCAAGCTAAAGATTTACTTAAAGAAAAAAATCCACAAAGATTTATTTTGGAATGAAATTTCAAAGTTTTGTATGTTAAACTTTTTAACGTGGTGTATTTTCCCTATTTTTCATACATTACCTACACATTACCGAGCATTTGCTTTCCCTTTGCTTTAACAGCCTGGCAATGGAAGCTCAAGTGGTTGAGGCTCTTGGTTGTTGACTGGAAGGTCAGGGTTCAAGCTGCAGAACTGCCAAGCTACCACCACTGGGCCCTCGATCAAGGCCCTTTACCCTCTCCGCTCCAGGGGACCCCAACTTCTGATGCTGGGATATGTAAAGAAAAAGGATTTCACTGTGCTGTACTGCATATAAGACAAAAATAAAGACTTCTATTCTAGACAGACCGATGCAGCGGCGCTTTAGTACTTTACTCTAGTCAAGCTCTCTTATCTCTTAATCTGGACACTATGCTGAAAAGGACCAGATTCCTGAAACAGAACTTTGTATTGCCACATTGCATTCTGGATCTTTGAGTCCAGCTTTTGCAGCAACATCCCCACTACTGCTGTGTTGAATTTCTTCATTTAACCTGGGTGTAAATTGTTGAACGAGAAAAGACACTCCTGCTCTTTTAGTTTTTAGCTGCAGAACGAAAAAACTTGCAACCTTTTCCGATGTTAAACGGCGTTATAGTAACGCTAGCAATAATGACGCCCTTCTGGGACTTAACGCAAATACAGCACCAACCAACACATTAACACAAAAATATTCCCTGGAACAAATATTCCAGTATAAACATATTTAATGTGTTTAGGGTGAAGGCAAGTGCTGATTAGACACATTTCCAGACTCTTCCTGGAGCAGCTCAATAAAGCAGGTCCTCGAGTCATTCCAGCTGTTTTTGGAATGCGAATGTTGGAAGTGATTATGTGTGTGTGTGTGTGTGTTGGTCAGCTGGACACCCAGATAATTACCCAGATCAGTAAGCGTGAAGGTGGTCGCATGCTCTGCTGTCAGAGGTGGGTCATGGCTAGCAGCTGGTGACCTAATATC
>JAUCMX010000011.1:23101985-23104743 GCA_033459395.1 Hemibagrus guttatus
AAGTAAAAACCTTCAGTTTGTGTGACTCAGCTCTGTTTCTACCCTTGCTTCACCAAATTTTTTGGCTCCCTGTACTGTGGCACGTTTTAGAACGTTCTAGAAGGCTGTGGAACGTTCTGGGACCCCCGTCTCTGCAGGTCCAGTGTTCATAAGCGTGTGTTCTGTCAGCGTCATCCTCTGTTTGTCCTGTAGTCCAGGCTGATCCTGGAGGGTGATTAAGTGCATGCGTGTTCCGAGATGCCTGATGTGCTTCAAGGACTTGATGGCGTGTTTTATAACGTGCCATAAATTGCACTGAAGGATGACCGTGATGGACAGGAGATCTTTTTTCATCTCAGCAATGTCCGTTTTTTTCTGAGATCAAGGCTTGGGCTGCGATTACGGCTACTACAAATGTAAACGTTACTTCGCTTTTTCTTTCTACGGCTATTTTGCCTTCATACAGTAACTTCTATTTTCTTACACAAGCTTGAATTTACTTTATACACATGATTTAGATTAACCTCAGTACTGCTTGGAGTGACTAACCACACCAAGGTCACTGGACAGTGCAGTGTACAGTTGTGTATATTTTAGTGTATTTACTTTCAACTGATTTTTTTTTCCCCAATTTTTTGTTTTTTATTTTCATGTTTAATTTTTTTCCACTTTAAAATTTTTAATCTAATTTTGAATTTCAAAATTTGAAAATTGTTTTATTATTTTAAAAATAAATATTTTTATGTGAATAAAATAATATCAGAGACAAAAGTTACTACAGTAACAAATGTTTGTACAGTTTTGTAGATTTTTATTTTCATGTTTGATTTTTCCCCACATTTCTTCAAGCGAATTTATTTTCACATTTCCTGACACTTTATTTATAATTTTTTTGTTTAATTTTTTATATTAAATGTAAATATGTACATACAAATACACACATTTCCCATGCTTTTATCCACATATGTCCTACATTCTCTCATTAAACATTTTATATTAATTTTATATATTTTTTACATTTAATTTTAATATCTTTTCCACACGCATATATTCCATTGATGAAGAATGATTTTTCTTTCATAATTTTTTAACCACACACATTATTTCTGATTACAAAACACAGTGGACAGAAATATTTTTTTCGACCAGGAACGGTCATGTTTTGAAATGGAAGACATTTTCGGACACATGGGTATACGTGTGGGCGGAGCCTCTGGCAAGGTTACAAGAGAGAATGGAGACGGACATCTAGAGGAATGTCTTCCCCAGGGCTCAGCTTCACACGTGTCTTTACCTAATGACTTCTGTCGAACGTGAGAACGGCGAGGACAAATGATGGAAGAGAAAGGTTAAAGCAACCGAACCTCTCCTCCCTTTTTGTCAGCGTGTAGGTTGTGGAGTTTTGGGGGTGGTGTCGAGGTCGGTGGGGAAATGAGGGTCAACTAATCCACTGCCCCGGCACATGAGCACTTGCGCTTCAGTGAGCTGTGATAAATAAAAAATAGGGAGTCTGCGTGGCGATTGGAATATTAACCCTGTAAATATCCCAGGAGAAGGAAGATGTAGGTCTGCATGTTGGAAGTACCATAAACTCTTTACCTCATGGACACACACACACACACACACACACACACACACACACACGTGGTGTTTCTGCATTCAAGCTTTGTGGGAGTCTCACCTCCAGGGATGTGGGGGTTGGGGGTGGAAGAGAAAGTGAATGAACCCCATTTAAACCCTACAGCATCCCATTGTGTCTCATTCCTCAAGCAATTACGAGGTTCTGAACTCAAGTGTCCTCCAGAATCTAAATGCTGCTGCTAGGGAGGTTTGGAGGTGGAAGAAGGTGGATAGAGGTGGAAGGAGATAGAAGAAGGTGGATGGAGGTGGATGAAAGTTTGGAGATAGAAGGAGGTGGATGGAGGTGGATGGAGGTAGAAGAAGGTGGATGGAGGTGGATGGAGGTTTGGAGATAGAAGGAGGTGGATGGGGGTGGAGGAGGTAGAAGAAGGTGGATGGAGGTGGATGGGGAAGTTTGGAGGGGGTAGGAAAGAAAGGGGGATGGAGGTGGATGGAGGGGGGAGAAAGGGGGGAAAGGGGGGGGATGGAAGGGGGGGATGGAGGTTTGGAGATAGAAAAGGGGGTGGATGGGGGAAAAAGGGGGGATGGAGGTGGATGGAGGTTTTGGGGATAGAAAGAGGTGGATGGAGGTGGATGGAGGGGGGGATGGGGGGTTTGGAGATAGAAAAGGGGGGGTGGATGGGGGTGGAAGGGGGGATTTAGAAGGAGGGGGGGAAGGAGGTTTTTTTTTTTTTTTTTTTTTTTCCCCCCCCTTTCTTTCTTTCTTTCTTTCTTTCTTTCTTTCTTTCTTTTCTTTCTTTCTTTCTTTCTTTTCCTTCCTCCCCCCCCCTCCCCCCCTCCCTCCCTCCCTCCCTCCCTCTCTTTCTTTCTTTCTTTCTTTCTTTCTTTCTTTCTTTCTTTCTTTCTTCCTTCCTTAACCCCCCCCCCCCCCCTCTCTCTCTCTCTCTCTCTCTCTGTGTCTTTCTGTTTCTTTCAGGGTGTGAACTGTAAATAATGATTATTGACCTCGTGACTGAGATGTAGAGAGGCTTGGATGTGGCAGCAGTCCGGTCTTAAAGGACAATAACAACTCACCTGCTCAGGTGTTACAGAGTGAGACTCAACATGTCTCTCTCTCCCTTCTTTTTTATCATTATTTTTATTTCCAGACTTTTCTTGCAACTAATCTTCTTTATTTCTTGTTGGGAAATATGCTGCT
>JAUCMX010000011.1:23105243-23137743 GCA_033459395.1 Hemibagrus guttatus
GCTTACTTACTGACCTGCTTATTTTCTTACCTGCTTACTTACTTACCCACTTATTTACTTGCCTGCTTTCTTACTAACCTGCTTATTTACTTACCCGCTTATTTACTAACCTATTTACTTACTAACCTGCTTATTTACTTACCCGCTTATTTACTTACCTGCTTACTTACTAACCTGCTTATTTACTTACCCGCTTATTTACTTACCCACTTATTTACTTACCTGCTTATTTACTTACCTGCTTACTTACTAACCTGCTTATTTACTTACCCACTTATTTACTAACCTATTTACTTACTAACCTGCTTATTTACTTACCCACTTACTTACTTACCCACTTATTTACTTACCTGCTTATTTACTTACCTGCTTACTTACTAACCTGCTTATTTACTTACCCGCTTATTTACTTACCTGCTTACTTACTAACCTGCTTATTTACTTACCCGCTTATTTACTTACCCACTTATTTACTTACCTGCTTATTTACTTACCTGCTTACTTACTAACCTGCTTATTTACTTACCCACTTATTACTAACCTATTTACTTACTAACCTGCTTATATACTTACCCACTTATTTACTTACCCGCTTATTTACTTACCTGCTTACTTACTAACCTGCTTATTTACTTACCCGCTTATTTACTTACCCACTTATTTACTAACCCGCTTATTTACTTACCCGCTTACTAACTAACCCGCTTATTTACTTACCTGCTTATTTACTTACCCGCTTATTTACTTACCCGCTTATTTACTTACCTGCTTACTTACTAACCTGCTTATTTACTTACCCGCTTATTTACTTACCCACTTATTTACTTACCCGCTTATTTACTTACCCCCTTACTAACTAACCCGCTTATTTACTTACCTGCTTATTTACTTACCCGCTTATTTACTTACCCGCTTACTTACTAACCCGCTTATTTACTTACCCACTTATTTATTTACCCGCTTATTTACTTACCTGCTTACTTACTTACCCACTTATTTTCTTACCTGCTTATTTACTTACCCGCTTACTTACTAACCTGCTTATTTACTTACCCGCTTATTTACTAACCTGCTTATTTACTTACCCGCTTACTTACTTACCCACTGTCTTACTAACCCGCTTACTTACTTACCCGCTTATTTACTTACCTGCTTATTTACTTACCCGCTTACTTACTTACCCACTGTCTTACTAACCCGCTTACTTACTTACCCGCTTATTTACTTACCCGCTTATTTACTTACCCACTTATTTACTTACTCGCTTATTTACTTACCCGCTTATTTACTTACCCGCTTACTTACTAACCCCCTTATTTACTTACCCGCTTATTTATTTACCCGCTTATTTACTTACCTGCTTACTTACTTACCCACTTATTTACTTACCTGCTTATTTACTTACCCGCTTACTTACTAACCTGCTTATTTACTTACCCGCTTATTTACTAACCTGCTTATTTACTTACCCGCTTACTTACTTACCCACTGTCTTACTAACCCGCTTACTTACTTACCCGCTTATTTACTTACCTGCTTATTTACTTACCCGCTTACTTACTTACCCACTGTCTTACTAACCCGCTTACTTACTTATCCGCTTATTTACTTACCTGCTTATTTACTTACCCGCTTACTTACTTGCCCACTGTCTTACTAATCTGCTTACATACCCACTTACTTACTTACCCACTGTCTTACTAACCCGGTTACATACTTACCCACTTATTTACTTACCTGCTTATTTACTTACCCACTGTCTTACTAATGTGCTTTCTTACTTACTTACCCACTTATTTACTTACCCGCTTATTTACTAACCTGCTTACTTACTTACCCACTGTCTTACTAATATGCATACTTACTTACCCGCTTATTTACTTATCTGCTTACTTACTTACCCACTGTCTTACTAACCCGGTTACATACTTACCCACTTACTTACTAACCTGCTTATTTACTTACCCGCTTATTTACTTACCCGCTTATTTACTTACCCGATTTATTTACTTACCCGCTTACTTACTAACCCGCTTATTTACTTACCCACTTATTTACTTACCCGCTTATTTACTTACCCGCTTATTTACTTACCCGCTTATTTACTTACCCGCTTATTTACTTACCTGCTTACTTACTAACCCACTTATTTACTTACACGCTTATTTACTTACCCTCTTATTTACTAACCCACTTACTTACTTCCCCACTTATTTACTTACCCACTTTTTACTTACCTGCTTACTTACTAACCTGCTTATTTACTTACCCGCTTATTTACTTACCCACTTATTTACTTACCCACTTTTTACTTACCCGCTTATTTACTAACCTGCTTATTTACTTACCCGCTTGCTTACTTCCCCACTGTCTTACTAACCCGCTTATTTACTTACCTGCTTATTTATTTCCCCCGCTTACTTACTTACCCACTGTCTTACTAATCCGCTTACATACCCACTTACTTACTTACCCACTGTCTTACTAACCCGGTTACATACTTACCCACGTATTTACTTACCTGCTTATTTACTTACCCACTGTCTTACTAACGTGCTTGCTTACTTACTTACCCACTTATTTACTTACCCGCTTATTTACTTACCTGCTTACTTACTTACCCACTGTCTTACTAATACGCATACTTACTTACCCACTTACTTACTTCCCTGCTTATTTACTTACCCGCTTTTTTACTTACCCGCTTATTTACTTACCCGCTTATTTACTTACCCACTTATTTACTTACCCGCTTATTTACTAACCTGCTTATTTACTTACCCGCTTGCTTACTTACCCACTGTCTTACTAACCCGCTTATTTACTTACCTGCTTATTTATTTACCCGCTTACTTACTTACCCACTGTCTTACTAATCCGCTTACATACCCACTTACTTACTTACCCACTGTCTTACTAACCCGGTTACATACTTACCCACGTATTTACTTACCTGCTTATTTACTTACCCACTGTCTTACTAACGTGCTTGCTTACTTACTTACCCACTTATTTACTTACCCGCTTATTTACTAACCTGCTTACTTACTTACCCACTGTCTTACTAATACGCATACTTACTTACCCGCTTATTTACTTATCCGCTTACTTACTTACCCACTGTTTTACTAACCCGGTTACATACTTACCCACTTACTTACTTACCTGCTTATTTACTTACCCGCTTATTTACTTGCCCGCTTATTTACTTGCCCGCTTATTTACTTACCCACTTATTTATTTACCCGCTTATTTACTTACCCACTTATTTACTTGCCCACTGTCCTACTTACTTGTCCACTTATTTATCCACTTACCTACACAGTTACTTACTAACTTACTTACTTATTTACCCACTGTCTGTCTTGCTCACTTACTTACTGCCTTACTTATTTACTTCCTTCCTGCAGACTGAAAAGTAAATTTAGAGAAAACTCTTTAACAGGAGATCTTATCATGTCTCTCCAGTTAGATCTGTGTAATGTTTGTTTTCTTAAAGGGTGCCAATATTTTTGTAGCCATGTGCCCGGATGTGTATGTAGCCACCAGCTGCACCGTGTGTGTTCTCTCTGTCCTGTCCTTTCCTTTCCTTCTCTCGCTCTTGCTCTCGCTCTCTCGCTCTCTCTCTCTCTCTCTCTCTCTCTCTCTCTCTCTCTCTCTCTCTCTCTCTCTCTCTCTCTCCCCTTTTTCTTCCTTTAAACACTTGCCAATTTAGTCATCCTATAGAGAACCCCCTCACACACACACACACACACACACACACACACACACACACACACACACACACAAAACACATTCGTCATAGCCGCAGTCAGCAGTACCGTACCCTATAGCAGCCGTGGTCTGGTCCTGCGTCTCCACCACATCAATGGAGCAGAGTTCCACCAAACTGCTCCCTGCTTTGTTTTGCCTCTGTGTCTGCCTCTTCCTCTTCTTCTTCATGTGCCTCTAGCCGGGCTTCCACTGCCCTAATTACACCAGCCGCTCTGCCAGGCTGCCATTTATAAAAACCCCAGTGCACTGTAATTAACTGTGCATTATAGCCACTCATAAGTAATATCGGGACATCTATAGAGCTGCCGTTTTCGGACCCGAGTACATATTTTGTGACGGTGCTTCACCGAAACGCGGTGTATCGTGTGTGTTTGTCTCGCACACAGCTAGAGAAACTCGACTTTGATGTCACACTCATCGTCGATGTAACTCTGGGACTGGGCGCAGAGCCCGGACGATTTTTTTTCCCTCCTCTGTTATGAAGAAATGTTTCCAACTGCGGCGAACATGCCCTCTGACTGATCCTAATATACTCGTTTGTTGAGCAGTGATGTAATTAATGAGTGGAGCAGCGAGAGAGCCACAATTGGCAAGGAAAAATGGAACCATATGGCTGAAATGCTCACATATTCACAGCCTCTTATGTTTTTCCAGAATGGCCCACTCTGTAAGGACACGGGGGTTTTCTATATTTAACCCCCGCCTTAGATTTGTCATGTGCGCGGGAGCTAAGTCAGGATTTAGGACATGGAGCCCTAATGCTTTCATGGGAACAGTGCAGTGCAGGGAAGTCATTGGACTGGAAATGAAGTACAATAAAGTTTAAGACAATAAAGTTTTTCATTTTCTTATACAGAGTTCTCAGCATTTATATAAAGTCTTAAGAGTGATTCGTTTCAGTATCTCTGTCTGTCTCTAGCTAATGTCTGTATATCTGTCTGTCTGTCTTTCTGTCTGTCTATTTGTCTGTCTGTTTGTCTGTCTACTTGTCTGTATGTCTATTTCTCTGTCTATCTGTCTGCCTGTCTTTCTGTCTATCTGTCAGTCTGTCTGTCTGTCTCTATGTCTGTCTGTATGTCTGTCTATCTGTCTGTCTATTTGTCCGTATGTCTATTTCTCAGTCTATCTGTCTGTCTGTCTGTCTATCTGTCTGTCTGTCTGTATGTCTGTCTATTTGTCTCTGTCTATCTGTCTGTCTATCTGTCTGTCTTTCTGTCTATCTGTCTGTCTGCCTATCTGTCTGCCTATCTGTCTGTCTATCTGTCTGTAGCTAATATCTGTCTATCTGTCTGTCTGTTTATTTGTCTGTCTATCTCTCTGTCTGTCCTTCTGTATATCTGTCTGTCTATCTGTCTGTAGCTAATATCTGAATTATATCTGTATCTCTATCTATCTATCTATCTATCTATCTATCTATCTATCTATCTATCTATCTATCTATCTATCTATCTATCTATCGATCTATCTGTCTGTCATCTGTCTTTCTGCATGTCTGTTTGTCTGTCTAGCTTTGTCTGTTTGTTTGTCTATCTGTCTCTCTGTTTATCTATTGATCTGTCTGTCTATCTGTCCATTATTTATTCATTTGTTTCTTTAAAACAGATTCTTTTCTGGAAAAGATGCATGACTCAGTAAAGCCTTAACTCATACTCACGCCAACAGGTTCATTAGATGAAACTACTTTTTTTCTAGAAAGTTCAGCGGTGACGATTAAAATCCTAACTACATTCAGCTCAGTTCAATCCCGTTTTATTTGTAGAGAACTTTTAACAGTAGACGTTGTCACGAAGCAAAAATACGGCTGCAGATTTCCCTGATGACCGAGGCAGCAGCAACAGTGTTGAAAAATAAATCAATAAATAGATACAAACTTGAGACTCAAAAACGTCTCTTCCACGTCTTCTGGGCGTTTTAGATTGGACTGGATTGGTGCAGGAGTTATTAGCTTAGCAGCATGAATCGCGCTGTTCAGGTGTCATGGCGTTGTCCTGTAAAACAGACATGAAGAAGAAAGAAGTGAAGAGAGCGGTGGACGCGTGATGTCTCATTCTAGCAGGAGGAAGATGTCTGAATCCGAGAGAAAAGGACAGAGGAATTCATCCTCCCTTTAATCACTCCCCTTGTCTGCTGCTTGTTTTCTCACAGACTTGTTTTGACGGCCCGGTCTTTCGGGTTTTTTTGTTTTGTTTTTTTTTTTCTTTCTATCTTTTCCTCCCTCCCTTTTGCCTATAACATCCTTCACATCATGAAGAGAAGGCCGAGAAATAAACGTATTTCTTGTTCTTTCTCAGTGAAAAGGTGACAAAGACAGAAGACAAGGAGGAGAATCGTAGTCCTTTTAGTGGAACCTTTAAACACAATGGTCCATCTGCTAGACACACAAACACACACAAACACACAAATACTGAATGTGCTCTCTTCCAACCCTTTTTAAGACCCCCCCCCCCCCCCCTCCCACCCAAACTGTCTGCTCCTGAGACCACCCAGACTCTCCTTCAGCCCCATTACCTCCAAATGGGTCCATAGCTGCCTCCCACACCACATTATATATGAGAGAGAGAGAGAGAGAGAGAGAGAGAGAGAGAGAGAGAGAGAGAGAGAGAGAGAGAGAGAGAGAGAGAGAGAGAGAGAGATTGGATCTCACCTTTTCTTTTCATCATGCTTCTGATTTTTACGCTGATCATCTTGCATGATAGTGCCCATGCCTACAACTCACTCTCTCAGCTCCTCCCAAATATCAACATCAACATGTTCAGAAACCAGTTCAAGAAAACATTTAGAACAGGATCCAGTCTCCTTCTGGGGGTTTATACAGATGTTATGCTCTGAAATTGCATATTGCAGATCATATTGCAAATGAAAAATAACGTGAAAACATGAAAAATATTTGTTTTATGTGAAGAATCACGTGGTCCATACATAGGAAACATTAATGTGAAAATAAATGAATTAGGCAGGGTAAAAATCATGTGAAAATAAACGAGGAAATTCATGTGTATAAAATGAATGAATCATATGAGAAATGAACACTTTAAAATAAATGAATCATGCATAAAATAAAAAATTAACACCTGAGAAATAAAATCACTTATCACATACAAATCACATGTGAATCAAAATGAATCATGTGTAAAAACCACATGAATCAAAATGAATCATATAAAAAACATGTGAATCAAAATGAATCATATACAAACCATTTGAATCAAAATAAATCTTATGAAAGTCATGTGATTCAAAATGAATCGTGTAAAAATCATGTGAATCCAAATGAATCATATAAAAATCATGTGAATGAAAATAAATCATATAAAAGTCATTTGAATCAAAATGAATCGTGTAAAAATCATGTGAATCCAAATGGATCATGTAAAAATCATGTGAATCCAAATGAATCATATAAAAGCATGTAAATCAAAAAGAATCGTGTAAAAGCCATGTGAATCTAAATGAATCATATAAAAACATGTGAATCAAAATGAATCACATACAAATCACATGTGAATCAAGATGACTCATGTAAAAGTCATGTGAATCAAAATGAATTGTGTAAAAATCATGTGAATCAAAATGAATCATAAAAGCCATGTGAATCAAAATGAATTCGTGTGTGTGTGTGTGTGTCCGTGTGTGTGTGCATGTGGTAGATAAATGGTCCTCCAGAGGGTTGCAGCAGGGCCACTTGTGATGCAGCACAAGGGCATTAGAGCTTTCCTCACTGTGCTGCTCTCTTTAATCACAATATGCTCACCACCACCTCGCACCATGGGGTTGTGTGTGTGTGTGTGTGTGTGTTTGTGTGTGTAGCTTGTTGCTCAGTTAGTGGTTTGTATTTTCAGATGCCTCTCCCCAGGGCAGCAGTGTGAGATGTTTACCAGATTTACACACTCTGAGTCTAAAGCCACGAGTTGCTTGTTTTACCCACGGTTGGCTTTTAATAATGAGAGATGTTTATAAATACTGTGTGATTGTTCATTCCAAATCCTGGATGGATGGATGGATTTGATTGAGTAGATGAATTGAAAGATAAGATAGATGGATACCAAGACTAACAGATAGAGATGGATGGATGGATGGATGGATGGATGGATGGATGGATGACTAGCAAATTGGTTTGTTAGATGGATAGATGGATGGATATTAGATTGACTAGCTAATTATTATGGTGGATGGATGGATGGATGGATGGATGGATGGATGGATGGACAGGTGACAGACAGACACTGATGAGATGCATATGAGATGGATGGATAGATATTAAATAGACTAGCTAATTGATTAGGTGGATGGATGGATGGATGGATGGATGGATGGATGGATGGATGGATAAAGGAATGGAGAAGTTGAGAAACGTGCACTCAGACAGACAGCAGCAGTGCTGATGAGATTCGCCTCATTGAACATAGCATATGCAGGCATCAGGCTCGTAGGGAATATCAGGACGTCTGCCATGTGGGGCAACAGCTCCTTAGTGACTTTTGGAAGTTGATTTCTGTCTGCTGCAGGGCTGACACACACACACACACCACACACACAAATGCGCTTTAGGAAAAGGTAAAATATTTGCTAATCCTCTGTAAGGGATTAGTAGTTGAGGAGTAATTTGAGCCCATGCCATCAGGTCACACAGCTGATACATTTTTCTTCTGGGAGGAATACACTTTTCTCCCGTCACTGTCACATGTGATGTCATAGGATAACGGACATCCTCGGCATCGCTATGGACCAAAGAGCAACAGATAACAGATCATTGTATTTAATTCTTTTAGTCATCACAGTTTCTCTTCCTTAGTAAATGGATAAATGAAAGACCTTACGAAACCAAGCACCATTTTTAAAATCTGGTAACATTATCTGATTTTGCTTTCCACTAGACTAGCTGTTGTTATTATACTAATGAGCTTACACACATTTGCGACAAGCCCTGTATTGACTATACAATGAATATCTGTTGATATATTTTATATTTGCACTCTAAGTAATTTGATTAGCATTAAACCCCCTCAATAAGAGTGAGCATAATTAATTGTAGAGCCAAATCTGCTGTATATTAACAGATGGAAAGATTCAAAGGAGCTTGTGATCATCTTGGTATGCATATAGAGTTGTCATATTAGCTCCACTTCCTCAGTCACTCCAGGTTCCTAGAGGGCCAATTAGTCCAGTCTCTAAAGCCTGATACCTCTGTACAAGCACGAGAGAGAGAGAGAGAGAGAGAGAGAGAGAGAGGAGAGAGAGAGAGAGAGAGAGAGAGAGAGAGAGAGAGAGAGAGAGAAGAGTATATTTAAATAACAACGATTGCTGTCACATGTGCAACATATTGAGTCAGCACTTTTCCCTTTTTTCGTCCTTCCTTAGCTAAAGGCTTACATATTCTTTTAAGGACTATTGCTGAAGTGGTGTCGGAAATATAACAGTTCTTTAGTCACTCTCTCTCATTGTAATTTTCCAGTCCGTATGGTCAGAGCAGTTCTCAGGTAATTAATGCTCATTTTGATTCCGAGTGTGTGTGGCACTAATGAAGGAGGAGCCCAATGTCGTGTGGGCCTCCAGTCTCTCCACACCCCTCCACCTCAGGGGACTCACCCAGCCATTCATCTCCTTTGTAGTGCTCTTCCCCGGGTGGGGTGCCATGGGCTGTTTTGACAATCCTCCTTATATATATTAAATTAAAGGTGGTTGAAGGTAAATGCAAGCACAAATTTAAATCCCAACATGATTTATAGTACCTAATACACTTCTTATGTGATTAGAAGCTGATATGATACTCAGAAAAGCTTACTGGCAAGTTTTAGCAGTTGATTTGAAGAGTTAACCATGCTTTCAATGCAATCTTGGCCAGTCTCACACACACTCCCTACTACACTCTTAACCAGGTTGCAAAGACATTTCTGCCCAAATTATCCCTTGAATACCAGAATACACTCCTGACAAGTCACACCCTTTCCAGGGCCACACCTAACCAATCTCACCCACTGCTGAAGATACCTCTCACCAATCCCTCCTACTCCCTAGCGAACACTTGACCAATCCTACCTCCCTTTGAAAAACTTTTGACCAATCGCACATACTCCAGAATACATTCTAAGATCAATCCTGTCCACTAGCAAAAAATACTCTGTAGCAGTGCCACCCACTTTAGAAGACTCTTTTGACTAATCCCGCCCGCTCTCAAAGAAACTCTTGACCAATCCTGCCCACTCTTAAAAAGACTCTTGACCGATCCCGCCTGCTATCAAAATGACTCTTGACCAGTCCTACCCACTGGTGAAGTCAATCTTGACCAATCCAATCTGTTTATGAAGACACTCTTGCCCACACACTTCCAAAGACCCTTTTGCTCAATCACACCCCATTCTTGAATAGACACTTGTTAAATCATACACACTTCCAAGGACACACTCAACCAGTACCATCCAATCCTGCAGTAATTCTTTATGATTGCACCTGCCCCAGGGCTTTTCTAACAAACTAAATTTGTTCTATTTCTCAAACTGCAAATAACAATAATTGACATTAGTAATTAAAACCATAGTGACCTCCAGCCCAAACAATATTTTGTCCATGTCTCCTGTCTGCTCACCCACCAGTTACCACCAGTCCAGAGCTAGCAGGGGAAGAATAACTTCCTTATTAGTCTAGAGATGCTTAAAACTCTTGCTTGGGTTTACTCAGCACAAAGGCTTCAGCTTTTCTGCAGTCTTTTGGCTATCGCTTCATAAAGCATGTGTGTATTTAACCAGAAGGCGTTGCAACAGAAGGCATTGTGGTATCATCTCTTTGCCTGCAGCCTGCCTTTAGAAGTGGGTTCTCATTAGCAACCAGTGTCAGAGTGAAATGGCGACTGGGAACAGGGGGGCTGGTTTGGTGCACTAGTCAGGGGCACTCTAGGGGGATTAAGACCAGCTCAGAGGTGAGCTTTATGGTAGGGAGGGATGCTAGCAAGAATGAGAGGATTGTCAAACAAAAGCAATGAGATTACAGACAGAAAAGGTCTTCAATATCAGGTCTCCGATATTGCCCAGGACTGCCACTGTGGCTAGCTTAAAAAATGTCAAACATGATATAAAAGGTTATTACACAGCCCAGTGTGTGTGTGTGGGGGGGGGGGGGTTCGTGGATTTGTTTTTATCCTCTTCTCCTCTCTACCCATCTCACCCTTTCTCTGGCCCCACTCTCTGTACCCATCTATCGCTATCGATTGTCACTATTTCATTATAAACCTCTCTATAAAGAATGAGATTCCTCCTCTCCATCTCTTCCTCATTCTTGAGAAACCACACTTACTGGCCACCAAAAAAAGGCATATAATATCTGTCCCAATATCTTTCCAACAAAAATCGATCCCTGGACAGTTCTGAAAGCCAGGCCACAGCGATGGTATTGATGAGCTTATAAATTTTGAGGCAAACTGAATCAGTCTCTATATTGATCTCCCTGTGGGCTTTTTGAAGTGCAAACTCGGCCCTTCTCATTACACAACCGTTGTGTGTGGGTTCTGCTCAGGCCATTGAAACAGCTCCTGATAGGGTTAGGCATAAAGCATGACTGCCAGAGGCGGCTGGCTCTTCCTTTGATGCCCTCAGCTAATCTGTTAGATGCCATGTTCATGCATGTTACTTCCAGTGTTCACTGGGGAAATTACACACTATTCAGCCTGGTTCCTGCATGTTCTAATTAGTACTAGAGGTCTGATGCTAGCCTCTGTTGAAATGTCATTGCCGGTGGCTCTTTTAGAGCTATCTGTTGCTTTTATGTTCTCTTTCTTCACACACTACTGTCAACAGTGTCCGTCAGCAGTTGTAGCAGTTCTTTATCTTCATGTTTGCAGCTTGCACTGGCAGTCATTACTCAACTTTCTTTAGGAGTTTGAACAGCTACTAGGAGAACAGCCTCAACAGACCCAGCAAACATGGATTATTCTGTAATTAAGGCAGAAAACACTAAATCTGCTCCGGGGCTCATTTCATTCCTTTCATCCTTGCCGTTTTTCTGCATCCCTCCTGGCTCAGAACTGGTGCATCTATCATCATTTCACCCCGGGACTCACTGTTGCTAGCATGCATAATCCAATGAGTGCTAGATTCCATCACACCTGCTACCCATTTTTTTTCCATCCAAAGCTTCCCAGCACTCTACAGCTCCATAAAGGAGAAGAGAGGGGAAACACATCCCTCCCTGGTGGTGTCGGCCAGTCGTGCTCGAGGCTCTCTGTTCCAGACCGGCGCAAACAGATTAATGTGGAATCAGGGGGATAATTCTATAATCAGAGGCTGCATAAGCAAAATGCATGCATGAGGTTGATTAGCCTGTCAGCCTCAGGGATGCTAGCCATCCCATGTCTGACCTGCTCAGATGGAGTGATATTAGCTCCCAGCTTTCACCAGACATGAAGATTGTCGCCTCCAGCAAAAATGCTGGCTACTGTACACACCCCTTCTTGGTTTCCTAGTGCCAAAATTTTTCTCTATTCTCTTCACTTGTCTTTTCTTTGTCTCTTGCTTTCTCTCCCATTCTCACTCTTTACCCCACCCCAGCATGCCAAACCCACAAAATCCTGGACAGATAATCAGCAGGCTGCTCCCTCATGGCACAGGCCCACAGATGCCCAATGGGTGCCAACAGTTTGCCAGGCTGTTATAAGTGTGGCTTTGTCTGGGGTGCCTGCCCTTCTGAGTGGCATGGAGTGGGCTAATTACCTGTCATCTGGCCCCCTGAGAAACTCGAAGATGCGTTTCTTTGTCCTTGTATGTGAACTCATCACAATACTAGACTTAATTAGAAGATTTATTTTGGTTCTCTCGACTTTTCAGATATCTTTTAAACAGTCAGAAACCCTCAGATAGAAAATTGCTCTGTTGTTTAGTTCTACATAGAAAGGTTCCCCCAATGGGGCAAGAAACCACATATTTTGAGACGACTCTTATATATGACTTGGAGACATAAACATTTGAAATCGTGTTCTTTTAAGAGTTCTTTTGACTGCGTTCACAGTTTGTTAGCGTGAATAACCAGAATATTCACCATCTGAAACAGTTCTTCAGTTGTTGTTTTTCAGCTAAAAGTTCCTAAAGGAGTTCTACTTGGAACCCTATCTGATAGGGAAAACTCTGTTGTAAGGTTTAAAATAAATCCTTTATGGCTTGCCTCAGAGGACAAACCAAAAAGGATTGGTTCTAGATCGAACCTGTTCTCAGAGGAGTCCCGTATAAATTGATGTATATTCTGATTTTTCCTGAAAGCAAGAAAGAAGGAAAAGAGGAAATAGCAAACTGGAATACTGGACACAATTTAGCAGACAGAAAAAAAAAACTGAAGAGAAAAAGTAAGAAGGATGGAGCGTAGGCAGAGTGATGAAACTCCCTTTTTTTCTGGCGGACTGCCCACTTCGAGTGTAAGGGCTTGGTCGAGAGAGAAAGAAGAATAACAGGACTTGGCAGCTAGCCAGGTGGTTGTCTCTATTTTTTTTTTTTAAAACTGTTTTATTCTTTCTCTATTTCCCTTTCCCAAAATTGTGAATATTTATTGCAAGTGCCAAGATCTTTCCCCCGAAAGTAATAGAAAATCCCCAGAGTGCCCAGGGCACTGGAGAGCAAGCAAATCTTCTGCACTGGCCGCCATGTCTGCTGCTCGCTAGTGTTTGCTTTTCACTTTGAACAGCTACTATGTTTTCTCAAGGATCTTATCAATGATTTCAAGACACAAAAGATCCATCATTCAGTATCTGACATTTTCCGATGATCTCAGACTGTACACGAGTACACAAGTCGACTTGTTCGGCTTCAGGAACACTCCTAAAGTTCTAAAGAGGTCTCTGGTATGACTTTGCTCTATTTATACTTGACAAATCTGATTGGTGAGGTGAGAAGATGTTGATTAATATTATGTACCAGCAGCCCTGACAGTATTTCTGCTTTTGTTTTGTAAGAGAGCCAAAAAGAGAAGTTTGTGAGTGAACTCTAGTGCAAGTGATAGCAGGAAGTAGTGGCGAAGTGGTGGTATTTGAGGAAAAAAGTCTTCAGGATGTACTGTTATATGCAAATAACTGATTTGGGATGTCAGTAGCAACTCTGATGCATCACACCAACCTGTTGTTAATTAGTTTTTAATAACCAAAAGCCCCTAGGATTCTACTTTTGACATATTGTAATCTTCACTGATGGTTCAGAGCCAGGACAGGACCTATCATGATAGGGGGAGATGTTTTCCTCCTCCTCCTCCTCCTACTCCGATGCCTTAGGCTAACAGGCCAAGGTAATGTCAGTGTCTAGTTTTGACAAGCAGCCTGAACGAGACACTTGCTTGATAGTTAAGAAGCTTCCTGTAGCCCCAGTCGGGCACGAGTCCTGGAGATCTTTCAGTTTGTCCGTTTCAGATTACATGCTCAAGGACTTGGAAAGTCTTCAGTAAAATTTGCAATTTGACTCCCAAGTATTTTTGACGGAGCCATAAAACTTCTCACACACAGACTTAATGATCCACGTCATTCATTCTTCATGAGCATTTTGAGAATTAGGAGGAAGTGTTGCCTTGAGAAGGCCATACGTTCAACCTTGTCTTACTTGATTTTTTATTTATTTTTTATTTAAACAGATTGAATTGAATTATCCCGAACAGAATATAGTAAATTATGTGTACGTGTAATTGCAGAAGTGTCATTTTATGATACAGGATGCCATTTTGAAGGTAAACAGTCATTTGGTTGCAGTTGTTTTGTTGTTTCTTTGCTTTTTTGTTTGTTTTAGACAAAAAGGAATTGAACAAAATTGATGGTTTGGTGTTAAAGTACGATATTGACATATTTCCCAGTATATATGAGTGCAAAGGTTTGTACCAAACCCCCCACCAGCCCTTTGGTTTCTGGGTGAAAACCATAACAGAAGTATGCAATGTTTTGAATTATAGTAGTTTCTAGAATTATTGCAGAATTACTTTAATTACTGCATTTTTTGTTTTATTGGCTTTTGTTTGTTTTTCTTTGTTTTGTTTTTTTTTTTTTTTTTTTACAATATCTCACAATACACAAAATATAGAATTCTAAGAAATCCTTCAACAGGATACCAATGCAAACAGTGAAAAAAAAAAACATATTTTCATCCTTTTCATCTAAAATCAGTAGTTCAATGTGCCCTCCAGAATTATTGGCACCCTTTTTTATTTATATCGGGCACATGAGACAGGAATATGCAAATATTAGGCATAAGCATACACATTTATAGATTTTTATCACAGCAGCTATCATGAGAATTGCCAACTAAACAATCTAAATAAATTGACAAATTAAACAAATATTTATTAAATAAAATAAGTAATAAGGAGACAAATGACAAAAATAAATAAAATAATTAGGTAATATTTTAACTATACATTTTGTGAGATTCTATGCTTTTTATTTAGTTTATTATTTTTTTATTATTATTATTATTATTATTATTATTATTATTATTATTATTTATTTATTTATTTTACATAACATTGGTTTTTAAAATTTTTGCAACATATGGAAGTTATTAAGAATCTTTTTTTTTATGTATATAAAACCATTATTATATTTTAACATCAAAAATTTTCATTACTTGTGAAGGAAAAATAAAGAAACAGCTTTGAAACTGAACATCTTGTAGCTATAAATTAAATTTCTTTTTTTTCTCAATTATATCCTCAGGGTATGCAAACTTTCTCACTCAACAATTAGGTCTCCAAAACTGCTGAATGTCCCCATTATTTTGGGACAGTTGGTCCTTGAGAAAGAGAATAAAACACAGAGAACACGTCCTCACACCCTTAATATATTCCTTTCCCCAGTGGCTCATCAGGATTAGGCAAATGGACTGAGGAGAAAGAAAATATGCTCTTTGATGGCCTTTTCTATTTACACTGGAAGGACACGAAGCAGCTGGAGCCTGTTAATGGAGGAGAGTGAAATGTTCCTCGGTAGGGGAGAAGAAAACCATTCTGTCCTTTCACAAATTAGGTTGCTCTGAAAGCGATTAAGGCTTTGTAACGCTCTCGTCTTTTCGGCTGGACGGAGAACGAGAACGAAACGAGTTGTCTTTTTCCACATTCATCCGTTTATCGGATGCTGATCCGGGAACTGTATTGTTTCTCGTTTTATTATCTCAGCATTTCCAGCACGTTTCCGAGAGCGCTCTGGTTTCATAAAGCTGCTCCATTTGGATAGCAGGCGATAAAGGAGGGAGAAACGGAAGAGAAGACGGCATTGGGTTCTAGGTGGAGTGACTTTGCTGAGTTCTGCCCTGTAATTCTACTCTGTGGTCAATTTCTGCCATGGCCTTGAGCTGTCAGCTGCCCCTTACTGTCTATGCCATAATGTTCTGGAAACCCATCAGCACAGGACAGAGAGAGAGAGGAGAGTTCTAAGCGATCATGGACTCGTGCCATCCCTCATGCTGTGTACAGCTTTTCTGGTTTTTGGTGGCTCAGTCCTCAGAAACCTCCCGGTAGTGGACTGTAAGTTTATTGCTGTTTAATGAATACTTATTTCACGTTTCTGGAAACAGAGCGTTGATGCCTCACAGCTCCCGAGTTCCCCCTGAGGTCGGGTTTCTCTCTGGATGGAGGTTTATTGCTCAGTGTATTGTCTGTCGCTCTGTGGTTTCCTCCGAGTTCTCAGTTTCCTCCCAAATCCATGCTGATTGGCTATGTTGTGTGAATGTGTTCATGCATGCTTCCCGACATCCCATCCAGATGTTTACCCGCCTCCCAGAATTCCCATGGTGGCCGGAAAAGTCTTTAAGGGGGATTACGTCACTGTGTTTGCTCGTCTGCTTATCTTGTCATTGAGTTCAAGAGAGATGGAAGAAGAGAGGCTGGTAAAGGGAAGGGTTGTTTAGAGCTGAGCTAAAAATGAAGGACGGAAGGAAAGAAGGAAGGAATAAATGAATGAATGAATGAATGAGGGAAGTAAGGAAGGAGGGAAGGAAGGAAGGAGTGAATGAATGAATGAAGGAGGGGGTGGGAAAGAATGAAGGAAGGAAGGAAGGAAGGAAGGAAGGAAGGAAGGAAGGAGTGAATGAATGAATTAATGAATGAAGGAGTAAATGAAGGAGTGAATGAATGAATGAATGAATGAATGAATGAATGAAGGAGTGAATGAATGAAGGAGTGAATGAATGAATAAAAGAATACAGGAATGAAGAAAGGAGGGAGGGAAGGAAGGAAGAAATTAAGGAAGGAAAGAAGGAAGGAAGGAAGGAAGGAAGGAACGAACGATAGAATGAATGAATGAACAAATGAATGAGGGAAGGAAGGAAGGAAGGAATAAAGGAAGGAGTGAATGAATGAAGGAGTGAATGAATGAATGAATGAATGAAGGGGTGAATGAAGGAGTGAATGAATGAATGAATGAATGAATGAATGAATGAATGAATGAATAAAAGAATATAGGAATGAGAAAGGAGGGAAGGAAGGAAGGAATGAAAGAATGAATGATGGAATGAATGATGGAATGAATGAATGAATTAATCCCATAATGAATGAGTGAAGGAAAGAGTGAATAAAACAATAAAGAATGGAAGGTAGGAAGGAACGAGGGAGAAAACTATAAGATTATTTTAGTATTTTGTACAAGACTTTTAATTTTTTCATTCCTTTTGTACTAGAGTAACATTTTCCCTCCCTCCCTCCCTCCCTCCCTCTCTCCCTCCCTCCCTCTCTCCCTCCCTCCCTCCCTCCCTCTCTCCCTCCCTCCCTCCCTCCCTCCCTCCCTCTCTCCCTCCCTCCCTCCCTCCCTCCCTCCCTCCCTCTCTCCCTCCCTCCCTCCCTCTCTCCCTCCCTCCCTGTCTCTCTCTCTCTCTCTCTCTCTCTCTCTCTCTCTGTGACGTCACTCCCATCCTCGTTTTCTTGTTCTTGAGAATAGCCACAGTAAGCTCTTTGTTTTAAGCGCTCGGCAGGAAGCACTTTGATCAGTCTCGATCGGAGTCCTCTGCTTGCTTTGGCCCACATGCTCCGCTAATGATTGCACGCATGTGATTGCACATATGCTAGCCACTCCACTCTCTCTCTCTCTCTCTCTCTCTCTCTCTCTCTCTCTCTCTCTCTCTCTCTCTCTCTCTCTCTCTCTCTCTCTCTCCCCTCTCTCTCTCTCTCTCCCCCCACGGCGTAGTGTTACATTTTCAGCTATGTCACCAGGATGGTGGTGTTGCAGAAGCGATGGTCTTGCCTTCAAGCCGCTCGAAGCGAGGCTCGTTGAAGTGCTGACTGAATTGAAACTGGCATGAAATTATTATTTCTAAAGCTAGCCCAGAGATTCAGCTTCAGGACGACCAGAACATGACACAACGCTTTGACGTTGTAAACAAACGTCAGATTCAGTAAAGCACCAAAGAAGCACTTAAAAGCAAGCAGTTCTTTAAAGATGTATTTATTTAAACGTATGAAATAATGACTGCTCTTTTGTTTGGTATTTTTTTGGAAAATCAAACCAAACACGCTTTAGGCTTTGTAGCTTCAAATATTAACAATGTGAAACCGTGTGTGTTCCCATCAACATCACAGTACACACTTCTGAGTGTTGTCCCTTCATTTTTTTTTTAAAACTCCATCGATATTCACTATAAAAAAGTAACAGATTGTATGAAGAATTTGTCTCTTTCTGGTGTAAGAATTCATTGTAATAATTTTGCTTTAGGTGGTCCCCCTTTTTAAGAAGGGGGACCGGAGGGTGTGTTCCAACTATAGGGGGATCACACTCCTCAGCCTCCCAGGGAAAGTCTATTCCAGAGTACTGGAGAGGAGAGTCCGACCGTTAGTCGAACCTTGGATACAGGAGGAGCAATGCGGTTTTCGACCTAGTCGTGGAACACTGGACCAGCTCTATACCCTCCACAGGGTGCTCGAGATTTCGTGGGAGTTTGCCCAACCAGTCCACATGTGTTTTGTGGACTTGGAGAAGGCTTTCGACCGTGTCCCTCGTGGCATTCTGTGGGAGGTGCTCTGGGAGTACGGGATCCGTGGCCCTCTGTTAAGGGCTGTTCGGTCTCTATATAACCGGAGCAGGAGCTTGGTTCGCATTGCCAGCTGTAAGTCAGATCTGTTCCCAGTGCATGTTGGGCTCCGACAGGGCTGTCCTTTGTCATCGGTTCTGTTCATTGTTTTTATGGACAGAATTTCTAGGCGCAGCCAGGGGCTGGAGGGAGTCTGGTTTGGGGACCACAGGATTTCATTGCTGATTTTTGCAGATGATGTTGTCCTGTTGGCCTCTTCAGGCCTGGACTTACAGCATGCACTGGGGCGTTTTTCAGCTGAGTGTGAAGCGGCTGGGATGCGGGTCAGCACCTCCAAATCCGAGGCCATGGTTCTCGACCGGAAAAAGGTGGCTTGCACACTTCAGGTTGGAGGGGAGGTCCTTCCTCAAGTGGAGGAGTTTAAGTATCTCGGGGTCTTGTTCACGAATGAGGGAAGGATGGATCGTGAGATTGACAGATGGATCGGTGCAGCGGCAGCAATAATGCGGTCTATGTACCGGTCTGTTGTGGTGAAGAAGGAGCTGAGCTGGAAGGTCGAAGCTCTCAATTTACCAGTCACTCTATGTTCCTATTCTCACCTATGGCCATGAGCTCTGGGTCATGACCAAAAGGGTAAGATCCCGGATACAAGCGGCTGAAATGAGCTTCCTCCGTAGGGTGGCAGGGCGCTCCCTTAGAGATAGGGTAAGGAGCTCTGTCACCCGGGAGGAGCTCGGAGTAGAGCCGCTGCTCCTCCACATTGAAAGGGGGTAGTTGAGGTGGCTCGGGCACCTGTTTCGGATGCCTCCGGGACGTCTCCCTGGAGAGGTGTTCCAGGCATGCCCCACCGGGAAGAGGCCTCGGGGAAGACCCAGGACACGCTGGAGAGACTATGTCTTTCGGCTGGCCTGGGAACGCCTCGGGGTCCCTCCGGAAGAGCTGGAGGAAGTGGCTAGGGAGAGGGAGGTCTGGGCATCCCTACTTAGACTGCTGCCCCCGCGACCCGGCTCCGGATAAGCGGAAGACAATGAACATGAACATGAACATGAATTTTGCTTTACACAACTTTCTTAAACCTGACTGGTCAAAAGGTGTGGATTCATTTTCTCTTTATATTAATGACCTCATTCTGATACGTAAACTGATCTATAAAACATGTTGCTGTGAATATGGTGAAGTTTCTTATAAGTATAAAATAAATAAGCATTTTTTAAACAATATTTATTTATTTATTTATTTATTTATTTATTTATTTATTTATTCATTTATTCATTTGTTTATTCATTTACTTATTCATTCATTTATTTATTTGTTTGTTTGTTTATTATTTTGTGGATAGGGTAAAGTTTTCTATTAGAAAATTAATAAGCATTTATTTGTTTGTTTGTTTCTTTGTTTAATTGATTGTTAGATTGTTTATTGGTTGGTTTGTGTTTATTTATTTATTGTTCGTTGGATATGATAAAGACTCCAATGCTAGGAAATGAATACATAATTATTTGTTTCCTTGTTTGTTTACTGTTTTGTGGATATGGTGAAGTATTCTATAAGTAGACAATGATTAAGCATTTATTTATTTATTTATTTATTTATTTATTTATTTATTTATTTATTTATTTTTTATTAGTTTTGTGGATAAGTTTTTTTATAGGTAAAAAATCCATTTTTAATTTATTTTTAATTTTTTATTTATTTGTTTGTTTGCTTGATTGATTGTTAGATCATTTATTTGTTTGTTTATGTGTTTATTTATTTATTGTTTTGTGGATATGGTAAAGATTCCTATAAGTAGGAAATAAATAAGCATTTATTTGTTTGTTTACTGTTTTGTGAATATGCTGAAGCTTTCTATTAGTAGACAATTATTCTTTCTTTCTTTCTTTCTTTCTTTCTTTCTTTCTTTCTTTCTTTCTTTTACTGGTGGAAGGAGTCTCTAGTATCAGCACTTTGTAACAGTGAGATGTAAAACTGTATCTTTACATTTTCCGGCATCTTCAGGATAGAGGCGTTTTAGGCTGCTGAGGGAACGACTGTTTATAGCTGCTATAACGTAAGTGAGAACAGGAACTCACTTACCTGTAACTGGATAAAACCTACAACATGTTCTTTATCCCTTATGGGACGTTTTCAATCAGTAAAACAGAAATGAGTGATGTTCTGGCTGTGAGTCTGATATAAAACGAGTCTGTCGGCTTTCAGTGTGTTTTAGACGTGTGTTTTTCCCTCTGTTGGAGAACCTTACACCGAATTTTACTGGTTGAAGATGAAATCTGAGCTGCTTTTTAGATGAACAAGCACTTGCAGCATCTCAGAGAGCAGAAATGGGTTCGATATCAACATTTACTTTGAAGATACAAACATTTGTCTGGAAAAAACTACTAAAATGACCGTGTTGGAACTGATCTAGTAGTCTAGGGAAAAACTGAAATCCTTCTGAAACAGTACAAATTCTTCAAGTCCTGAGTGTCTACTTTCATTTAAGCTTCATATTAACCTCCACTGTGGAGTGGAACATGACAAAGATATTCAGTCATCAACATGGACACAACAAAAACAGAGGCAAACTCCAAACTTTTTTGGTCTTTGGGGAAAAGATTTAATAAATAAAGTTCACTTTAGTGAACTAACAAGTGTTTTATTCTTATACTTAATCCTAGAAGTTGATGCTTTGTTAATGATCACTGATGCAGTTTATAATAATAGTAGTGAAGTGATGTTTAATGTTGCCTCTGGTTACTTCGTATAATGAAAATAAAAATAAAAATCAGCTTTTGATTTTTTTTTTTAATTGCTGCATGGTCTCGAACTGCGCCTCTGAAATCCTCCATGTTTATTCAGAATAAAAGCCGACATTTAAAGGGAGAGCTTTTTCAGCATCGTTTCCACACTCAGGTGTAACGGAGGCGTGTTGATATCCTTGAGTCTGCCCTCATGCCTGCGCTGCCTTCTGGCTCCGGGTTTGAAGTCGATATATTTCTCCGTGCAGCAGTCTCAGCTTGTATTACGATTATCATATACACCATATGTCAAGTACCGCATGCTCCAGACAGACTTAACGATCTGTTGTATCTTTTCGCTGATCCGTACAAAACTCCTGCTATCCGAGATGCTGTCGGTGCAAATCCCGAGCCGAAGCCGTCGGTTGGGTTCGTAATGCTGAGACGGATTAATCCATCGTTCTTTATGCAGCGTATGGACGAGTTCTCACACCACGGCTTACCGGGTCTTTACTCAAACGGAGCTTATTTACTTTACTCTGTATTTTTTAATGTCTTCAATGTCTCGGTTTGGTGGAATTATGACACTGTAATGGATGAAATCATTTATTCTGTGTTTTTTAGTAATGTTGGTGATGTGCTGAGGTACAGAGGAATAAAACACACAGGGTCATGATGCTGAAGGTAAAAAATCAACTAGGTGTAGTCAATTCTGGACCATGATTCTGACCAAAAGGGGGGGAGGGAGGGAGGGAGGGAAGGAAGAAAGAAAGGAAGGAAGAAAGGATGAAGGGAATGATGAAGGGAATGCAGGGAATGATGAAAAAAAGGAATGATGAAAGGGAAAGGGAAAGGGAAAGGGAAAGGGAAAGGGAAAGGGAAAGGGAAAGGGTGAAGGGAATGAATGAATGAATGATGAAGAGGATGAAGGAATGAATGAAGGATGGGATGAATGATTCTAAGAAGAAAAGAATAGAGGAATGAATGAAGGATTGAATGAAGGAAGGAAGAAATTAATGAATGAAGGATTAAATAAATGAAAGAAAAGGAAGGAATGAATGATGAAGAGAATAAATGAAGGAATGAATGATGAAGAGAATGAAGGGTTGAATGAAGGAAGGAAAAAATTAATGAATGACGGATTAAATAAATGAAAGAAAAGGAAGGAAGGAAGGAAGGAAGGAAGGAAGGAAGGAATGATGAAGGGAATAAAGGAAGGAAGGAATGATGAAGGGAATAAATGAAGGAATAAATGATGAAGAGAATGAAGGGTTGAATGAAGGAAGGAAAAAATTAATGAATGACGGATTAAATAAATTAAATAGAAGGAAGGAAGGAAGGAAGGAAGGAAGGAAGGAAGTAAGGGAATGAATGAATGAATGATGAAGAGGATGAAGGAATGAATGAAGGAGGGAAAATTAATGAATGACTTAAAATAAATTAAATAGAAGGAAGGAAGGAAGGAAGGAAGGAAGGAAGGAAGGAAGGAAGGAAGGAAGGAAAGGAATGAATGGGGGAATGAATGGAGGGATGAATGAAGGACTTAATGAAATGGAAGAAATTAAGGAAGGAAGAAGTGCAAAGGACTTGAATGAGGAATGAATTAAGGAATGAATGGAGGAACGATTTAAAAAAGAAATGAAGGAAGGATGGAAAGAAGGAAGGAATGGAAGGGAATGAAAGAAAGGATGGCAGGAATTGAAAAAGGTGAAGAGATGAAGGGATAGAAATTGACATGGTGAACATACAGACAGACAGATGGACAGATGTGATGAATGAACAAATAAAAAGTATTCATTTCACTGCTTTCGAACTCTAGAGAGAGAGAGAGAGAGAGAGAGAGAGAGAGAGAGAGAGAGAGAGAGAGAGAGAGAGAGAGAGAGAGAGAGAGAGAGAGAGATGTACAGGAGGTTATCTCTGCCTCGGTGATGTTTATTGCTCGGTCCTTTCTTTCATTCTTTAAGAATTTTTCTTCTGACCAGTCGTGACATTTCTGGAGCAGTGACCAACTTTTTTTTTTAACACATTGTTTCTTCAATCATTTTTCATCTATAAAGTGCTAAAAGCTGATAAACAGAATTATACACTTAAAGAAAATAATAAAAATAATCAGCAGTGAGTCAGTTTGATGGATCTGAGTTACTGTTACTGCACCCTGGAGTTGATTATTTTCCTCTAACCAGCACTGCAACTTTAACCTGAAGTTATTAGCGTCGTACTGACTCGTCACGAAACAAGCTCATCCCACCTTACAGGGGCTGTAAACTTTTTCAATATTTAGCCAAATTAATATATATAATTTTTTAATTAATAACGCAGAAAAAACAGCTTTTCACTGTCGAGAAATGACAAAAATATAATTAATTAATTAATTAATTAATTAATTAATTAATTAATTAATTAATTAATTAATTAAGTAAGTAAGTAAGTAAGTAAGTAAGTAATATTAAATAAATAAATAAATAAATAAATAAATAAGTTTAAGAGCTTTACACTTGGAGTCTCCTTGGAGGCATTGGTGGCTCAGTGGTAGGTTGCTCGCCTATCATGCGGAAGGCCCGGGTTCGATTCCAGCCAATGCCTCAACCCCAGCCACTGGATGCAGTGCCGGTCCCAAGCCCGGAAAAATGGGAGGGTTGCGGCATCCGGCGTAAAACCTGTGCCAAGTTGTTGTGCGGACCAGTTGGTACGCTGTGGCGACCCCGAACAGGAAGCAGCCGAAAGCAACCTCCTCCTCCTCCTCCACACTTGGGGACTCCTTCCCAAAATGTTACCCCAAAGTCTACATATGGAAGAATTTTTAGCTTATCTACAATTACATAGTGTCTGTTACGTTGCCATGGAAACGCTAACTTATTAGAATGAGCACATTAATAGAAACGTGTGACTGTACTTTCTTTTGTCTTAACAGATTTGTGTTGCTGCTTCAACACACACACACACACACACACACACACACACACACACACACACATACAAACACAGAGTAATAAAAGCTTACTATCACAGTGTCATTACCGCTAGGCCCAGTGTTCCTCGGAAACGAGTGTTGTTTTTAAGACGACAGTCTGGAAAGAGCACACAGAGACACGGTCAACGCTGAAAGTGATTGTCCACAGCTCTGTAGGTCAAAGGTTTAAGAGATTATAACGAGAGAGAGTCTCTTGGCTGAGTGTGTTGGAGAAGCTACAGCTGTGCCAGAGTCTGAACTATCATTTCCTGAGCAAGGAGAAAAAATTAACTGTTTCTTTTCTTTCCTTTTTCTCTTCCATGCGTCCATGCCGGCTGTCTCTGTCTCTTCTACATCTGAAGGTGAGTTCCACTTTATCTTTAACCTAACATTTATCATGGATTATTATTGCATTTAAAGCTATACTTTTTCATCCGCTTATTCATTCATTCATTTAATTTTTCCCGTTATAATGGAAGTGCTTTTATTTCTCCTCGGTTTGACTCTGTTCCTGCGGAGACAAAGAGGAAAGAACACTATAACTCTCGCAAGAAGATCGTGTGTGTGTGTGTGTGTGTGTGTGTGTGTGTGTGAGGCTGAAGGAGGCTTTGCATGTGGGTTTAAGGCTTTCCAGGATGCTGGAGATGAAAATAAAAGCATTTGAGTGGCTTTAATTGGTTTAAATGCAAACAGGCAAAGTTTAAACAACACACACACACACACACACACTCACACACACATTAACACCTGGGACAAGCTGCTATTAACTCTTATTCGTAGTTGCCCGGTGGGCATGTAGTATCAACAGCCAGAAAAAGAAATAAATAAATAAATCGTACCCTTTATTGTCCTCTGGCGCTGTAATTATCGTGTTATATAATGCTTCCGACTCCCACCACCTGCCACACTACACACATCAACCAAGGAGCGATCCGGTAGACGCTGAAATTATTAGCATTAAATAGCGTGCATGGAGCACAGAGGCAGACGAAAGCGACTGAGCAACTCATCTGGCTAACTTTTTAAACAAAGCACCTCATGGTTAAATGTTTAAACAGACGCTAGCCAGACTCCAGTAATAGTTTTCACTAGCGATGACGTGACACCGTGATGAAGTGATGGGCAATAAACTTTTTTTGGAACAGAATAATCATCTCATTTCCTTTTAATCTGTTGTAATGCTAGCTAACTAGCTTTTTATATTACACTCAATACCACTTTTTAATCACGTCAATTAGATTGCGGGCATTATCTTTGCCTGGCGAGTTAGCTAATAAACGATTTAGCCCAAAAAAATCTAATTTACCACAAATTTATTTTTAAACATCCAACCAAAACGTAGCTGTGGTCTAAAAGTGGGAGGGGCTAATCTTGAGCGAGCTTCTCTCTAAGCAAATCACAATGTAGCTGCTCGCTTTTCCTTAATGACTGAATGCTACCTAGCTGAATAGATTAATTATGCCTTATTTTGCATAATTCGGAAGAATTCCCATCTTTCTCTTTTTCTTGTTTTTTGGATTAATCTCATCAGGGTCATTGCCATGGGTAACCGGAGGTGATTGAGACACACTCGCTGCTTTCAGGCCAGTAGACTTATAGCAGCTGCTGAGGGCCTTCTTTGTTCACACACCCACATTCACACACTGTGTTTATCTGCAGTGTAAATTGCTGGCACTTGGCAAGGCTACACAATGGCTAGAGGGTCGAGGGAGAGTGTGTGTGTGTGTGTGTGTGTGTGTGTGTGTGTGTGTGTGTGTGTGTGTGTGTGTGTGTGTGCGTGTGTAAGAAGTGCTTATGTGTGTGTGTGTGTGTGTTGATTCACTCTTTGATCACTTCCTTCATTTATTCATTACATCGTCCTTGAATACAGTTTGTAATTCATAGATATAGAAGTTTATATATTTTTATTATTGATCATTTTTCTAGTCGAGATGGAAGTGCTGAGTATTTCTAAAAACCTAGAACTTTAGTTCAAAATATTAAAAAGGCTAATACAGATCTCCAAATAAAAGGAATAATGGAAGGATCAAAAAGAAAAAATCATCGTAACACAAACAGTGAGAAAAGCCAAACAGGAATCAAACAGACTGAGTTTTATTTATTTAGATATACATTTATAAAGCTGACACAGTGGAGATTTATTCATTCATTTATTCACATCTGTAGTATGTTCACTTTTCTGGCCTCAACAAAAAGGTATAAAGCCTTGCTAGACAATTGAAATCAAATTAGCAAATATAGCTATAGCTATAGTCAGTTAGCTATAACTAACTTCACTGCCCTGATGTGGAGTAGATTTTTATATATTTTGACACTTGGTTAAAATTTAGCGCAAATACTTTGACGTGTTCCTGATTAGCGTGTAGCGACGTGGGCGAAGACGGAATGTAGATGTAAACAGGAGACAAATTCACACAAGTTTTCCGCTGTGTTTGTGCGTGTGCACTCATTTTAAATTACAGTGTGTAAGAGGCAGAACTGATTGATTGATGAGGTCGAAGTCGTTAAGGACTAACCCTACACGCAGAATAGCATTGTCCTGTAAGCAGACACACACAAACACTCGCACGGACCTTCAGACATGCGTGACTGTACGAGCCGGGCCTGCTGTAGACGGGTAATTACTCTCAGCCCGTGTGTTTGTTCACACCTGTGGTTTGCATGCTTTAGTCAGAGGGTAGAAAAGCCACATAATGCGCACACTAGCTATTGAAAAAAAAAAAACCACTGAGCATGAGTGGAATATCATTATACAGTGGATTTTTTTTTCATCTGTTCTATTTCGGTTCCTCCGAAACGCTTTAGAACCACACGGTACGCTGTTTCAGTACGTAAGATGACTTGAGTGCTAAATGCAAATCCTGCATATTGACAGTTTGTCTAATGGTCGTCAAGCCCGGAAGCAGAAGAAGACAAAGAGCTTTTCTTGTAATTGATATTCTCTGTCACATCAAGGCACGTGTGGAATCTTAATAACCTACTACAAGCCTCTACTACAAAAGCTGCAAGCTGAATGGAAAGCCTAGGAGTGAAAGAGTAACTTTAACATGAACTCCGGCTGAACTCCTGTATTTTTAGTTTTTAAGAGAAAGCCTACAGGAAGCCCTGTTAGCAGAATTTCCTGAGCGAAAAAACAGCCGTGACTTAATGAGGCTCTGGTCGCGCTGCAGAAAATCAGGGGCAGTGAGGAAAGTTAGCATGGGCTGTCAGTCACGTGAATGAGGATGTCTCAGACATGCGATGCTAGCCATAAGCCATTATCATAAGCCCCTAGGCCCTCATCTTATTATCCTCACCACCTCACCTCACTCTCAGTCGTCTTTAGCCTCTCGTAAATATTTCAGGAATAAGCGAAAATGTACACAGCTTCCTCTGTCCACTGTTTTCAGTCTAAAAGCCGGTCGGCCATCGTCTGTGGAATTTTGAGACAGCCTCCTTGTCAAATTTCAGGCAATTGGCAGTGTTCCTCATCAAGTTTCTGACAAGTCAGAGAGTTTCCTTTTTGAGTTTCAGGCATGTCAGAGTCACTTTGCCGAGTTTTTGGCTTGTCAGAGTGTCCTCGTCAACTTTCAGGCATGGCAAAGAGTCTGTATGGTGAGGTTCTGGAAAAATAGAAAGTTATCTCTTGGAGTTTAAAGCAAATCCAATGGAATCCTGAGTTTCAGACATGTTAGAGTCACCTTGTCAAGATACTCAGGAAAATCTCTTTTATGAGTTTCTGGCAAGTCAGGAAATTGTGTCTGGTTATGTTACCTGCTGAGTTTCTGCCAAGTTGGAATCTCTGTGTCAAATATCTTGGACGTTGGAGTCTCGTTGTCGAGTATTTTGAAGTTGGAGTCTCCGTTGTTCGAGTATTTTGGAAGTTGGAGTCTCCTTGTTGAGTATCTTTGAAGTTGGAGTCTCCATGTTGGGTGTCTTGGAAGTTGTAGTCTCCTTGTCAAATTTCTTGGAAGTTAGAGACTCCGTGTTGGGTGTCTTGGAAGTTGGAGTCTCCTTGTCAAGTTTCTTGGAAGTAAGAGTCTCCATGTTGGGTGCCTTAGAATTTGGAGTCTCCTTGTCGAGTTTCTTGAAAGTTAGAGTCTCCATGTTGAGTATCTTGGAAGTTGGAGTCTCCTTGTCAAGTTTCTTGGAAGTTAGAGTCTCCATGTTGAGTATCTTGGAAGTTGGAGTCTCCTTGTTGAGTATCTGGGAAGGTGGAATCTCTTTGATGAGTTTCTTGGTAGTTGGAATCTCCTCATCTAGTGTCTGGCAAGTCCATGGGTATCCTTGTCAAGTTGCAGGTTAGTTAGGAAGTTTCCCGGCCAGGTTTCTGGCAAGTTGAAAAGTCTCATTGTGGAGTTTTATGATAATCTCAAACTCTTTGTTCAGTTTTAGGCAAGTCAGAGTGTCACCCTTTTAAGTTTCAGTTAAGTCTGAGGCTCTGTGTTAAGTTTCTGGCAAGTTGGGGAGTCTTCTTGTTAAGACAGAAAAGACTCCTATTGCCTCTTTTTCAAGATTTGATGCTATACAGAGAATCTCCATGTCAGGTTTAAGGAAAGTTTTAGAGTCTCCTTGTTGAATTTTAAGCAGCTTGGAGTGACTACTTGTTGAGTTGGAGATGGAGAGTCAGGTTTCAGGCAGGTCTCCTTGTCAACAGGTATTTATGACTGCAGATGAGCTTCTCATATAGTAGAACATACTCATCAAATTGTGACAGGAGCAGAAGCTTCCAGTTGTCAAGACCTTGAAACAATTGGGTGAGACTTCCATGTTTATCTAGTTTTCACCAATAATGAGGTTAGTGTGTTATATTTCCTAAAAGCACTTTTATAGTTCAGTGGTAAAGCAAGCATCAAAGTGAATACTCTCTATCTTTCAACCATAGTATCTAGCAAGATGTTCCTTTTGGGGAACTGGGTTCGGATTGGTAGCAAGTTAGAGGTTATCAAGATCCCTTGTCACTAGTGCGTGATCTACAGTTGCTTTTAGAATGTGTATAAGGCTTAAAGTAGTATTCTCTTCTGCAAGGAATATCAAAATGAGAATCAGAATAAGAATAAAGGGGCACTTCATACTTGTTGGTTTTATTGATTCCTTGATATTCCATACACATCAGTGTTTCTCAGCTAGATTAAAGTAAATAACAGCAGCTGTTTGCGCAGCCCTGGACGTGACTCAGGCAGACTCAAGCAGCAGTTGTAGACACTTCTCATGGGGATGTGTGAGACGAGACAAGCTGCTAAATTCCTGCCTGTGTGAAAAGCTCCAGTCAAGTTGTAATTGGTTATTGCAATATTCCAAGGCATGACAAAGTCAGAGTTGTCTAAACAAAACACTCAAGAGTATTAGACAAGAAGATCTCTGAAGAAGATGTGCACTTAAATGGAAATCTTGTTTGCAGGAATTTCGTAGTCGTAGTAGTCTTTTCCCTCAACTGAGTCTGAGCATCACAGGATCACATAACTTCTCGATATAACTGCCGCTTATTATTTCCCTCCTCCTTTTAATGATAGTAGTCCAGCCGATTATGGTGCGAGGCGATCGTACGCTATCTCCGTAATGCCATTTGTGTTTGAGAGCTCCGTTGTTGTTCATTAGGTGATGGAGGGAACGCGCTAAGGCTAATGAGAAATGCTGCCTCGGTGCCCCTCGCACCGTCAGCCCCACAATTCAATTAATTGTGGCATGTTGCCTAATAATGTCTGAAGAGTGTGGAGTAATCAGGATTCTTTACTCCCTCCTCTATCTGCCAGGGAGATGGGGCAAGGGTGGAACTGTAGAAGCTAGGATAAGGTATATTATATATGCATATTTTAAGCATTTTCTTACTTCAGCATGCTTTTGAATAGGAAAGTTGCATTTATCACAGGTGCAATAAAGTCTCCAACGAATTCTCTCTGGGTGGGAGGGGCATACTCCCCTGTCAGTCACACTGACACAAGCCAATAGCAGGTGTCTATGAAGTCATGTATGTGAAAGAAGACAGAGTGCATCCCTCTGAGTGTGTCACACCAGTCCTGTAACTGGTGGGTGGGAATTTGGTGAGAAGAAATTAAGAAGAAAATCTAGAGGAAAAAAAATCAAAGAAACAAAATGAAGGTTGAGGTTAGGGGGCGGGGCTAATAGTGCTGTAGGACGGGGCTTTTCTTATGACATGATGAATTCCAACTGTATCAATACCACTTTTTCAAAATAGGAGTGTCCAGGGTGACCCTCTAGAGTCAGACAGTAACCTAAAAAATTAAAAAAGAAGTGTGTTTGTGTTGTATATTATATTCATTTTTTTTAATTACAGCCAAAACAATAAACAAACCCAAACTAACTATACACACACCAACCCAACGCCTCATTCCGCTCATAATTTACGATGTTTCATTTGTACTCGTATTATCCGAGGTCATCCAGAAGAGCTTAATTTTGAGACCTCAGGTTTTATCCTCGTGAGGTTTTCTTCTTCACATCCTAACAAGTGAATTTTGTTCCCTGTGTAGAGAATCGTATCTTATTCATTCCCGCTCCTCCTCAAAGCGCATCTGCTGCACCATGTGTCCGAGCAGATAAACTGCGGATTATTTAGTAACAGTGACCCCTGGAGGTGTGTGTGGTAGATATATACACACACACACACACACACATATTTGTGTGCAACTTGTGCAGTTGAGCTGGGAAATAAGACTATAATATATCGATATTATTAGTATTTTTTTTTTGTCATTTTCATTTATTTTCACACATTTTTAAAGGAAACATTTCATTTTTCTATGATATTTATTTATTTATTTTTATTTTATTTATTTATTTATTTTTTTTATTCTTTCACATTTTCACATTTTTTTGTATGTTGATTTTTTTGTATAACGATTTTTCACATCATGTACTTATTTATTTATTTTTACATTTTTTATTTTCATACATTTTTTGCTTTTCTCATTAATTTTTGAATAATAATAATTCAATAGTGGGCTATTATAACTTTATAATGTATTTTCTATATAATTTAATTTTATTTCATAAAGGACACAAACACACACACACACACACACACACACACACACACACACACAGGAGCATCAGACTCCTACTGATCTGGCCAGGCAGCATTCATTTATGAAATAAATGGAGAGAGGATACACTCCCCTAGAGACAAGAGTATTTAGCACTGTCACCTGGGGCAGAGAGACAGAACCATCCTGAGACAGAGAGAGAGAGAGAGAGAGAAGAGAGAGAGAGAGAGAGAGAGAGACCCTGGCAACCATCAGGGCCCAAATGGACCCATCTTTCCTCAGCCATATTTCATCCTGATGCCTGGTGATTGCACGGAGAGGGGAGGTGCGAGAGCGTGAGAGTGCGAGAGGGGATGCGCGACTGCTCCCAGTTCTCCCAGCATGATAGATAGAAGGTGTTTAAAAAGAGAAAAGGGCCAGACTCCTCCCATGGTGAATGAGGGGACATGTGAGAGGGGGTTACAGAGCGAATGAACTGATCCATCACTGGGGAGAAGGAAGTGAAAAGAGGGGAAGAGAAGAGAGACACGGACACAAGAGGGAGCAACCAGGAAGGATGGATAAGAGCAGGAAAACCAAACACACGTCACACACACGTCACGTGAACAATCATACATGTAGGTTTTAGTTTAGTTTGGTTTTGTTTTGTTTTTTTACATGTGAATTTTTTTGGTATTTTTTTTTTATTATTTTTTTTTCTTTTCTTGTTTATATTGTTTGTATTTATTTTTTCTTTTCTTGTTTTCATTAATTTTTACACACTATTTTCACAGATTTTTATTTTTTTTTATTTTTTTTCCTCACATTTGCATTTAACATTGAATGTCATTTCTTTTTTTTTTTTAATTTTTTTTATTTTTAAGGAAGAAAATCTAGAGGAAAACAAATCAAAGAAACAAAAAGAAGGTTGAGGTTAGGGGGCGGGGCTATACATCACATAGTGGGTTTTAGTTTGGTTTGGTTTTGTTTTGTTTTGTCATGTTTTTTTTTTTTAAATGTGATTTTTTTTTTATTTAATTTTCTTTTTATTTTCTTGTTTATATGAGTTTTATTTTTTTTATTCTCTTGCTTTTTTCCATCATATTTGATTCATTTTTACGCATCACTTTT
>JAUCMX010000011.1:23140243-23162743 GCA_033459395.1 Hemibagrus guttatus
AACAAACACACACATTCATACACACACACACACTGCAGCTCCTTTCAGCTTAATAACTGTGTTCAGAGTGATTAAATATTCCTCCAGTAAATCGACCTGTTTTCAGCTGCTGCCCGAGAGACGGAGAACAGCTATACACACACACACACACACACACACACACACACACACACACACTGGGAATTTCCTCTGGCCTTCTATCTTCCCTTCGTCTATTTTTCCCTCACATTGCCTCGCCTTTGTCCCAGATGTTGGTGAGCTTTTTTGAGGTTAAGCTAGCTCTTTCTTGGGGGCATTTGATCTGTGTGTGTGTGTGTGTGTGTGTGTGTGTGTGTGTTTTGAATTATAATGAGACGATCATTTATTTACTGCCTCAGACATGAACAGTAAGAATAACGTAATCTTTCTACACTGAAAGCACGAAAGATCTTTGTTTTTGTTTATTTGTATTTGCTTTGTTTTTATTTGTTTTGTTTTTATTTATTTGTTTGTTTTCTATATGTTCAAATTATCTGGGACCTTTGTAAGATTCGATATTTCAGATTTTCATGTTGCGTATATTACAGAAACATTTATTTTGAGGCTGATATTTTAGATCTGTGTAAAAATCCAGACTAGCTTCCTGTTCAGTGTGTAATACAGTACATGCTCACTGGGTAGCACATAACATGGTGGAGTTTAAGACCCCCAAAGCAGATTAAAATGATTCCAGTGAGCGCTTTTTAAGTTTGGGTTCAGTTTAGGGTTAGGGGTTATTTAGGGTTTGGGGTTAGGGTTATTTAGAGGGTTTTGGGGGTTTTTTAGGGTTATCTAGGGTTAGGGTTATTTAGGGTTATTAGGGTTTTAAGGGGGGTTTTTTAGGGTTATCTAGGGTTAGGGTTTTTTTTTAGGGTTTTTGGGGGGTTAGGGTTTTTATCTAGGGGGTTTTTTTGGGGGGGTTTGGGTTATTTAAGGGGTTTGGGGTTTTCTAGGGTTAGGGTTTTTTTTTAGGGTTTTTGGTTTTTAGGGTTAGGGTTATTTAGGGTTATTTTAGGGTTTTTGGGGGGTTAGGGTTATTTAGGGTTATCTAGGGTTTTTTTGGGGGGGTTTTCTTTGGGTTATCTTTTTGGGTTTTTGGGGGGTTAGGGGGGTTAGGGTTATCTAGGGTTTCGAGGGGTTTTCTAGGGTTCGAGGTTATCTAGGGTTAGTGTATATCTGTCTGTCTGTCTGTCTTTCTCTCTCTAGATTTCAGGTATCAGGTTTAGTAGGTACTAGTAGCAGGCTGTGTTTGTTCTTTAGCTGAACTGTGTGAGTAGAGCAGTTTTTTGTATAGTGAAGAAAAAAGATCTCAAGACATATGCACCATTTGAGCGTTTGTATTTGGATTGCGTTTCAGTTCCACTGGATTCGCTGCTGTTCGCTTTACAGTAAGAAAACGTATGTTTTGATAAATAAAGGATTTTTTCCTCTTGTCAGGGCTTTTGATGAGAATAAATTGAGCTCGGAGTTAAAGAAGTCTCAGTCAGGGAGATGAATTGAGCTGTCGACCGGCGGTACGACTCTTCCCTCGTCACGTCAGCGTGCTTTCGGTCCTCGCTAATGACCCGGCGTCTTTGTTGACACTGTGAAGGGTCCGAGCTTTTAGGACTGTCGTGGTGCGTTCAGGTCAATGGTGGCTGCTTTGTGTGCTTTCTTTCTGACTCTTGTTTGCCTTTATTGCCCTCCGCCCTTGCCACTGCCTTTCTGACTCGACTCTAACGCTTAAGTGCTGCTAATTGACGTCCATTATGGCTGACCTGAGCGTCCCTTTGTCTCGCTGCGTCTCTGTCAGTTTGTCAGCGTGTCCTGATAAGCACATGTTGTGAAGATAAAGTCCTCCATTTCTTCCTCTTACAGCCTCGCCTTCGACCTTCGGGTCAGGGTCTTCGGGCTGGCGTCAAGCCAGGTTAGGGAAAGAAGGGCTGTTTTTTTTTTTTCATTTAAAGATGGGTGTCCATTTGTCTTCACGTGTGTCCAGCCTCGACGTTCAGACTTTTCCTTGCTGCCTTGAGGCATCAAAAATATCAGAAGCCTATCTTTGTTTGTATTTATTCATTTATTTATTTATTTATTTATGCACATGTTTTTGTTCCTTTGTTCATTCCTTCACTTTTATTTATTTATAAGTTTTTGTACTAGTAATAGCAGCAGGTCTTTCTTTCTTTCTTTTTTCTTGTCTGTCTGTCTCTCTCCTTCTTTCTTTCTTTCTTTCTTTCTTTCTTTCTTTCTTTCTTTACTTTCTGTCTTTTTTCTTTCTTTCTTGTCTGTCTGTCTGTATTTCTGTCTCTTTCTTTCTGTCTGTCTGTCTTTCTTTCTTTCTTTCTTTCTTTCTTTCTTTCTTTCTTTTTTTCTTTCTTTCTTCTAGCAGTTCAGGACACTGAAGAGTTCTCACATTAAGCTAGCTAACTTTGTTAATCTTCGTTTTCCTTAAAGCTGAGAAGAAAATATGAACGCTCGGAGTCTGTATGAAGCTGGAGCACCGCTTTATTAGGATTTTCTGGACTTCTTCATGTGAGAGTGTTTGTGTAGCCTTGCATGTTAGCGCTAATCTGTAACGACAAACGTAAAAGGTTTTAGCTAACGATTCTCCGTCAGTCAGATTATAACCAAGTGATGTCACCACAGTAGAGCTCACACTGCTCTTTTCACTGTGGGGCATTTATATTTATTTCACTTCAGTAGCTCTGTGTGTGTGTGTGTGTGTGTGTGTGTGTGTGTGTGAGATGTCTAGAAATTGTCGTTACATCTAATGGCCTCCATTTGAGTTTGTACACATGAAATAAGGCACTGACGGGAAGTTAGTTTGTTTAGATATCTTTATGGTGTTTTTTATAGAGGTGTGAAAAACAGTACAGTGTAAATGGTGTGTGTGTACGTGTGTGTGTGTAGGACGATGTGCATTGAAGTGAACTGTAAGGGCTTTCACAGCGGCTGGAGGTCATAAAATAACAGACATCAGCCTGTTAATGGGCCTGTCAACACATCAAAGTGTGTGTGTGTGTGTGTGTGCGTGTGTGTGTGTGTGTGTGTATGATGGTAGAGGACAGGCCAGCCTCCTCGTCGTCACAAACGCTTTAATTTTTGGCACTCGTGCTCCCTGTCAGGACTCAATGATCCACACATATTGCTTCATTCTCCATCATAGGAGACACATCACTGAGCCTGACACACACACACACACACACACGCGCACACACGAATATGTGTTCTGAAATGTTCAATCAGAACCAAAAATTACGCTTGGCTTGTCTTATCATTAAACTATGATGAGGAAACAATGTGTTTTCAGTGTGTGTGTGTGTGTGTGTATGTGTGTGTGTGTGTGTGTGGTCATGCTGCTCTCCCCATGCTCAGTGCAGATGGGATTACAGAGATTTACCCAGTGTGATACGATCAGGCCTTTATGATCAACCTGACCTTCCCCCACACACACACACACACACACACACATGCCTTTTACACACGTGCTGGCTAATCTGCTCTTACTGCTACACATTTTTTGTACAGTTTAAGTGGAGATCATTATGTTCTCAGTGTGTCCATGTGGGGTTTCCTCGACATTCTCCGGTTTCCTCTAATCTAAAAAATAAATAAATAAATAAATAAAATGATGGATTCAGAGCTAATCGTACAACTCCTAACAAATTAGTTTCAAATGAAGGGAATGAAGCGGAGGTGAAGACTGATTGATGGAGTAATGACCCTTCTTCATCATCAGGGATGAAACTGTCAGCTGAGTCAGAGACATATGCAGGATTGGAGGGTCCATGTTGTGTCCATGTTGTGTCCATGTTGATGATTGAGGGTCTTTGTCATGTTCCACTCCAGTAGACACTCAGGACCTTAGGAATTTGTAGTGTTTTCGAAAGTATTTCTGTTTTTAGCCTACTAGGAGTGATATATAGGGGCACGGGGATTTTTTTATTTAAAACAAAGGAAGAAAGAGAGCGAGCGAGCGAGCGAGAGAGAGAGAGAGAGAGAAAGAAAGAAAGAAAGAAAGAAAGAAAGAAAGAAAGAAAGAAAGAACATAAATGAAAAAAGAAAAGAAAGAAAAAAAAATTTTTTTTAAAGAAAAAATTAGAGTCAAAGTGTGTGTGTGTGTGTGTGTGTGTGTGTCTCAGAGACATGACTGAGGCTAAACTGCAGCTCACAGCTGAATGAGTACATTATCACCGGTGTGTGTGTGTGTGTGTGTGTGTGTGTTGTAGTGCAGGGTGCAGGCATGTCGAGAGCATCGGCCCGAGGCGGCCGTGACAAAGACTAATGAGCCATTGGTCTCTCCCTTCACCTTACCTAACGCTTCATAAAAACACTGATGACCTGCCTGGCTTACACACACACACACACACACACACACATACACACACATACACACACACACAAACCTATTACCCTAGCAGCGGAAACTCTGATGTTATAACTTGCGAGCCGTGGCTGTGAGATTCTGCCCTCTGATTGGTCTGAAGGTGTTAATTCTCCATAACAGCAGCACAGACACTGGTCCAGGTGTATATTAATGCCCTCACTTCCGTTTCCATAGCAACTCGAGTTCAGACCATTGACACTTCTATAGCTGATATGATGAAGCTTTCATTCTGTGAGGAGGAATAGGTTTATTTATTTATTTGTTTGTTTATGGAAGGAGCCTCCAGTGTCACTTGTGCTCTTTTTTCATGCTAGTTTCTCAGTAGCACACACACACACACACACACACACACGTACACTCAAACATTCACACACACACATATATGAACATATACCACACACATGTACACAAGCACACTCACACACACACACACATGAACACACACTTACACACTCATACACGTACACTCGAACACTCACACACACGCAAACATGCACATGCAGACGTACACACACTCACACATGAACACACACACAAGCACACTCACACACATGCACACACACACACACGTGTACACACAAACACACACACAAACACAAACACACCACAAACACATACACTCAAGGACATTCACACACACACACACATGAATCCTTTTCGATTGTGTTAGCATGCGTGTTAGCGGGGGAGTGAAATAATCATAAAATGGAGGAAGAGGCAGCGCGCTGCGGCCTCGTTACTGGAGGAATGATGTATTGATCGTGTCTGACAGGGCGGCGCGGAGCCCATCGATCCTTCGTGTGTGTGTGTGTGTGTGTGTGTGTGTGTGTGTCTGTGTGTTTGTGTTTGATTCATTCCAGGCTGCTAGGGTCACCGAGACACCCGACACACTGTAGGGAAATGAGCTCATCTCAAATGCAGACGGATAAATGGACAGACGGAGGACAGGACAGTAAAATGTGCTGAGGAAGGACATCTGCTTCAAGTTCTGTGTGTTTTTCATTCCTGCAACATCAAAATAAGTGGAGAAAAGTTCCACAGAGCACGCAAAAGACCAGTTAAGAGCTCATACTGGTAATTAATGGAACATTTTAGACAGACAGACAGATAGATAGATAGATAGATAGATAGATAGATAGATAGATAGATAGATAGATAGATAGATAGATAGATAGATAGATGAAAGGCATGTATAGATAGATAGATAGATAGATGGATAGATAGATAGATAGATAGATAGATAGATAGATAGATAGATAGATAGATAGATAGATAGATAGATGAAAGGCATGTATAGATAGATAGATAGATAGATGGATAGATAGATAGATAGATAGATAGATAGATAGATAGATAGATAGATAGATAGATAGATAGATAGATGAAAGGCATGTATAGATAGATAGATAGATGAAAGGCATGTATCGATAGATAGATAGATAGATAGATAGATAGATAGATAGATAGATAGATAGATAGATAGATGAAAGGCATGTATAGATAGATAGATAGATAGATAGATAGATAGATAGATAGATAGATGAAAGGCATGTATAGATAGATAGATAGATAGATAGATAGATAGATAGATAGATAGATAGATAGATAGATAGATAGATAGATTGATTTAAAAAAAAAAGTGAGTCTTGGGCCAAAGCTCTTTTAATAATTATAATACATTTTACGATTAAACAATATTCCAATTTTAAAATACTCCAATTAATAATTCTTAATATTTTCCTAATATCATATCAAAATGATTAGAATATTGTACTAATCATTTTCATACTATTTTCTTAATAATATATAAACATTTTTGGAATATTTTCTCAATCAATTTCTTAATATTGTCTTTATTATGTATCAAAATTAGTGGAATATCTTCTTACTCATTTTTTAAATATTTTCTCGATCATTTTCTTACTATTTTCATAATTCTATATCAAAATAATTGGAATATTTTCATAATTGTCTTACTATTTTCATAGTAATATATAAAAAATTATTTCAATAATTTCTTCTTTTTTTAACTATTTTCTGAGTAATATATCAAAATAATTCAAATATTTTCTTAATCATTTTCTCCTTATTTTCTTAATAATATAAAAAAAAATTATAGAAGTATTTTCTTCATCATTTCCCTACTATTTTCTTAATAATATATCATGTTTTTGGAATATTTTATAATTGTTTTATTGACATTTACTTCAAAATTATTGGTATATATTATTTATCATTTTCTTATTATATTCTAAATACTATACTATATAAAAATTATGGGAATATTTTATTAGTAAATTCTTAATAATATATCTCAATAATAGAAATATTTTCATTCTGATTTGATTCTTACATTAAAGTTATTGAATATTTTATAGAATTATAAAATATACCAACTCAACACCTGATCTGTAGATATTGTTATTAAATGTGTTCATCAGTAAAAACAGTCAATTAGTGATGACATAAAATAAGCTATAGTAACGTTTAATGTTACAAACGTCACAAAATTCATAAAATTATTAAAGTTAATAAGAAAAAAAAGGCTGAATGGCCTGTTGCTATAGAAACAATATGGTATAAGTAGATAATTAGTACATTATAATCCTGTGAGTTGTAGCCAGATCTACTTCTGACCAATCAGAATCTAGGATCCAACAGCACTGTGATGTCATTATAACTGTGTGTGTGTTCGTTTCTGTGTGAAGATGTTTTCAAGCTACTTTTATAGCTTGAATCTGAAGTTAGCGATATGTGTTGCATTTCCACGTCATCACATTTCCATGTACGTTTTTAGGAAATCAGCCAATCAGAGCAGCTGATATAGTGAGAAGGGGTGAAATGAGCAGTTTATTTATCTATCTATCTATCTATCTATCTATCTATCTATCTATCTATCTATCTATCTATCTATCTATCTATCTATCTATCTATCTATCTATCTATCTATCTATTTATTTCAGCTCTTTTCAGTCAGAAAAAAACTTTGGGATAGTTGATGGTGGATCATGTCCATGTGTGTGTTTGTGGTACTTTTCCAACCCACGCAAGGCTATAGTGCAGCCAATGTTGTACGATTGTAATAGGGTGCTTGTGTGTGTGTGTGTGTGTGTGTGTGTGTGTGTGGGAGGAATGGGAATAAGGTCAGAGTTATGGTCCATCAAACCCACTCCATAGGGCAGCTTTGAACAACCAACTCCTACACACACACACACACACACACACACACACATCTATACCCACAGTGTGTAGGGCCTGTGGTCTGGTCACACACTGTCTCTACCCCGCTAATTGATTGCCTCATGTTAATTGAAGCCAGGCTTGAGTAGGATCTATTAATGGAAGGTGAAACGTGTCGACTCGACTATAAATCGCAGAATCACAGCAGTGTGTGTGTGTGTGTGTGTGTATTGTGTTGTGTTGCGATGCTCTCCTAAGCTGTCATCTTTGAGTTAGATTTTTTTTAACCCTGAAGGCAAGTTTTTGTTTTTTGTTTTTAGATGAATTGATTCTCATTCAGAGAAAAATAAAATAGGTTTTTTTTTAATAGAAATTATATTTTTATTCAATCATGATAAAAGTATACATGTACATGAAAACATTTTCCTATGAAAGATGCATCTAACAGCAGCAACAATAAAAAATAATGAATAAAAAAAAAATTAGAAATTGTGAAAAGGCTTCATCTTTTAACAATGATGAAGAAAAAAAAGTAAAGGAAAAAATACATAATTATTCGGTCCTTCAAAATTTGTTTTGTTTCGTTTTCATTCAAAATCTTTCATTTTGTTGGTCAATTTCTTTTTTTTTCTTTTTTTATTTGAATTGGTTAAATCACCACACAGAGCTTTGGCTACATGCGTGTTATGACTTCTCAGGACACGCCTTGTTATGACTTCTCAGGACACGCCTTGTTATGACTTCTCAGGCCACGCCTTGTTATGACTTCTCAGGACACGCCTTGTTATGACTTCTCAGGCCACGCCTTGTTATGACTTCTCAGGACACGCCTTGGAATGAAATCTTTGGAAAATCTGCATTATTTCAAAAAATATCACCGAATTCTCTTGAGTTTGTGGTAATCTGAAAAATCTCTAATTCCTGGAGGAGCTGAAAAAATAATCTGAAAAGACAACTCGCTGATGAAAATGCTGCGAGACTATGACTGGAACAGAAATGAACAGAAAATCTTATTTTAAAAAAATGACAGAAAGCAGAAAGTGAAATGAAAAGCATTGTTTGGGTGTGAATCATCATCTCCGGAGGATAATTAATAAGACCGGTGTTTGTTTAAAAAACCTGCAAGAATTAAAAGATAATACAAAAAAAAATAATAATTCAGCAATTAGCGTTGAATTTATAAACAGCTAAAATTCAACATTTAATGGAATATCGGTGTATTTAATGATGTAAAATCTGCCGATTTTTTGATACTGGGATGGAGCGTCTCGGCTCGGCGCTGGAATTAGCCCGTGTAATGGCTTTGTGTTAGAGGCAGGAGTCAGGAGACAGGAGGCGGCTTTGACACGGGACCTCTTTTGAGCTGACAGGCCGTCACCCTCGTTCTCTTCATTTGAGCGTGCTTGGCTTGCCTCTCAGCCTCTCGCGGGGCAATGTTGATGTAAAACATGTCACAATTACCTGCCTCCATGCCTGCCCCTGCTGGGAATACTAATCGGAGAGGTGTCAGGGATTCCTCAAAGTGAGGTCACAGGTTCCTCAACCTCGTTTCACTCTTCCAGCTCCGAAGTGTCATCACTATCCTGCCTTCCTGTATACCTCTAACACCGGGGCTTTATGGCTGAATTATTCAACAGACTGAATTATTTACAATAAACTCTAAAATTAAAAACTCATAGAGGTCAGCATTTAAGCTGGATGTGATGATGTGGTTCCTCAGTTTTGTCGCCTGAGTCATAACGCCGACGTTTGAGGACTGATCATTCGCACGGCTTCGTCGGATCGATGGATCGGCAGCCCGTCATGTGGAAGAGCCGCCGGTAGTCATGTTACGTTTTTATTTAGAGGACCCAGGCGGTGTAAGAGGCCGCTAGAGGCAATCTCAAAATTTTAGAGAAAGCCTCCCTTCACCCTTCATCTGAGAAGATGGATTTCTTGCTGTTGGTTCCGCTTCTCCTGCAGTCAAGTGGCTGTTATGAAAAATCAAACCTAATCTCTGCCTCCTCTCAGAGAGCAGTCATTCAAGACATTAGACAGCCTTGCAAATGCAAGAAAATGGTTTTTTGGGGAAATGGCATTGTGTGGAAAAATGACTTCTTTTCCATCACACAATGGATCTCGTCGGCCACTCCTTGGCTATTATTGGCCTTTACAATTCTCCCTAGGGGAAGTAAGAAAAGGTGCTCAGCGTCAATTTTGTTCTTTTCTGGTCGTGTTATGGTTTTTTTGTCACAGAAATGCTCACTTCCAATTGGTCGGAAGATGTTGATTAGCTTTGTGCGATCGTTTCTATAGTACTTCGTACAGTGGACATTCTCATCAACTGATTAAAGATGTGTGTAGTCACTGACACGGTGAAGTTTTCTGTAAAGAGATGTTTATTTAACGTTTATGGAAGGAGTCTCCCGTGTCACTGTCTTTCTAACGGAAGGAGATAAAGCTTTGACTTTAAGTTTGAGGAGGAGTTTATACCGTACGTTTTCTCAGTAATGACAAACATTGTTTTTTTGTTGTTCATACTTATTACATGGATGTTCCACGACATTAAATGTAACAATAAACAGATAAAAAAAAATTGTAGTCATATTGTGATATGAGGAATAAAACCATTTGCTGTGTGCTGAGACTCGTGTGTGTACAGTGGGTGCACAGTGTGTGTGTGTATGTGTGTGTGTGTGTGTGTGTGTGTTTGTGTGAAATTATATGTTGTAGATTCAGCGCTTTCCTTATGCACCTTTAAAACCACCTTGCATTTCACCTGGCATTTCTTAAATTTATCCCATGTGACGGATTAAGCAAATACAGAAAGAGAGAGTGAGTGAGAGAGAGAGAGAGAGAGAGAGAGAGAGAATGAGAGAATGAGCAGGAAGCAGAAGAAAGTAGGAAGATGTGCCTCCAAACCGGTTCAGCACTTTCATCTTTCCGTGGAAGATGGAAGCGTTTGAAGGCAGGGATGAGAGCGCGAGACGCCTCGGTGACACCGGCAGCCTCTGCCTTGGCGAGGATCTGCTCCAAGCGTGAAATAGACGGGAGGAAAGGCACACATTATGCTGACGCCCACAAAAGAAAATCCGTTTTTTTTATACACTCAATTTAATTATCCGCCTCCCAGACAAGGTGCCCGTCTCTCCCAGATTTCCATGTTTGAAATTGGCTGTGGCTAGACTGCAAGTCTGCCGAGCGGGAAAAACGGCTTTCGATTCAGACTTCAGCTCCTGAAGTAATGTTGACTTGAGCTCCCGAGGCCAAGGGGAGGCATGGGTGCCTGGGCAGCTCTGTGCTAAGGGTTATCTCGGTATGAGGGAAGCAGCAGAAAGCACACTGACACTAATTGGGTTTTACAGCAGCCTGCCGTCCACCAATAGAGATTCATTACCCAGGGGAACCGGTGACTAGTCTCATACTGCTGCTCTAGCACTCTTTTCCCTTGTGTTCCGGCCTTATCTTGTCCCCCACCGGACCTGCTCAGGGTGGAAATGCTTTGGGAAGACCAATCTTCTGTTGTTTTTTTTTTGTCTTCTGTATACAAATAAAAGAGAAGAGGTAACACTTTATGAATCCCAGATGATAGGGTTAAAAGCTAGAAACAACCTAATCAGCTAACAGAGAAGCTGATGATAAAGTCATGGCATGCAATGTTAGGTAATGTAGAACCCTTAAAAATTCTAATGTGAACCCTACAACACTACTTCCTTAATCAAAAGGCTTTCAGGACAGTTAGAACTTTTTTCAGAGGCTAATAATCCTCAATTATCCACTGTACCATTTAAGAACTCTTCAAGAAACCTTAGAAAAGTTGATTCTTGAAGGTTTTAAAAGAGTCATTGATTGATTGTGTTCTATGTCAAATAGAACCCTTTTAGGGTGCTATGAACCCTCAATTATCCGATCAACCATTAAAGAACTCTCTGTGAAACCTTTGAAAAATTAATTCTTGAAGATTTTTAAAGGGTCATTGGATAATTATGGGTTCTAAGTAAAGTAGAACCTTTTTAAGAGGCTAGGGACCCTCAATTATTTAAAGTATCATGTAAAATATCTTAAAAAACCCTTATCAGTATGGATTATTGAAAAGTTTTTAAAGGGATGTTGGATAATTATGGGCACTAAGTCAAGTAGAACCTCTTTAAGATGCTAGGAACCCCTCAATTATCCAATCAGTGATTAAAGAACTCTTGTTGAACCTTAAAAAAATGACCTCTTGAAGACTTCTTAAAGGGTCAGTGGATAATTATGGGTTCTAAGTCAATTAAAACTCTTTTAGGAGAATAAGCCTCAATTATTCACCAAACCCTACAAGAACCCTTTGATCTAAGAGGGTACCAAGTAAATTTACTAAATTTACCACATACTCATGTAATACATGTGCTTTTAGAAACTAGGGTTCTTCAAGGGTTCTTTAAGAGGTCATTGTAGAATTAAAGGGACCCAAGCCATGAAGAATGATTTTATGATGCTTTGGATCCTTAATTATTCAATAAATTCTTCAGGAACCCTTCAGGAACGAGTTTAATCTAAGAGCATTCCATTTACCAAGACAGCACCAATTTGAAACTCTTGACAGGTTCTAGGTATTACAAAGAAAATAATCACAAATTATAATTTGCCTGCATCGTATTCACACCCCGTTAATGTATATACATTCAGAGAAATGCTTTCCTCCAGTATTTCTTACTGGTTTATTGAATCGTTAAAGGGTTCCATGCCGTGAAGAATGATTTTATGAGGCTCTCAATTATTCTATCAATTCTTCCAGAACCCTTCTATTCTTATAAGCACCTACCAAGACTTGGTGAAACTCCTGAATTTGAAACTCCTGTCAGTTTCTAGTTATTAAGAAGAAAAATAATTGGCATGTGTCCTTCAAAGGTTCTTCAGAGATTCCTTAAGGGCTTATTGGGGAACTGAGTTTGAAGCCAAGTAGAACCCTTTGCCTGAGACTTCAAATCCTGAAGATTACAATGAACCCTACAATGAACACATCAAGAATTCTTGACTAAAGAGTGCACAAAGTACCAAGATAGGCAACTGTTAATTTTCTTGACAGCACACTTAGTCAGTTCATTGATTAATTGGAGGTTCCATGCTAAGAAAAATCCTTAAGGTTCTTTAGGGGTTCAGTGGATAAGTAACGGTCCTTAAAGTTTTAAAATGGTTTTACTTTGAACCCTTTCTGATAGGACTAATCCTTGGTGTAGGTATTTGTGTAGAACATTTAGATTAATGTTGTAGAAAGGTTATCTTTGTAACATTACAGCATAACAGTCCTGGAATCCGTTGAGAACCTTCTCAAGACCTTCTCAGATAATCGGTCAAATATTTCTAACAGTTTTCTATGTAGATTTCATTCTGTTTCATTTGCATTTACATTTCAATTTCGCTCACGCATTTCCAAACCCATCGTGTATACATTGTGTCACGGATTGTTTCCCACATATGGGCGAATTCGTCTTTTGTAATGAGCTAGTCGTTTAGCATTGCTTTTGCAGCGTCAGCTCCAGAATTCGAGGTCATTACAGGCAGATGGAAATGAAATAATGAAAAATATGGAGGGATAGTAATGGACTCTCATCAGGAAACTGGATGATTAGGACATTTGTGGTGGAATTGTTCTATCAGGCTATAAGGCTGATGTACATTCTTGACCTGACCTTCACATATAAGATGAATCTGAGCCTCGCGTGAATTCAGGAATTTAATCTGACACTGAAGAAAATACACACACACACATTCATATATATATATATATATATAGCTTTTCTCAGTTTACACATCAAAACTTGCTTAACAGAGTATTGAGCTATTGACTCAGTGTTGTTTCTTTATTTGGGTCAGTAATAGTCCTTGATCATATGTACATACCATATAAAGACACAAAACATTCTTCTGTTTTAATCTGAAAATCTTTATAATCAAATATTGGTAGCATGGAATTTATTTCCAGGTTGTATATACCACAATGAAAGCTAAAGACACAAGATTGGTGGTTGTTGATGTGAGAATGTTGAGAAATATGTTACGGAACATTGCTATATACTATAGGAAGGTTCACGTTATTCATTTATACTATTAAAAACATCTAAATATCCAGTTTTAGATATTTACCTATTGAAAGAACCTATAAAGAACCCAAGAATAAACATGGAGTTCCAGCTCCATGTTCACCATGCAGTGTTGATTCCCATGATTTTCTAGGATTGTAGTGAATTTGGTGAGTTTCCTGCTCCAACTCTTTCTGCACACGACACTCATTCACACCTAGGGCCAATTTGGAGTCGCTAGTACACCTACCACCAAGTTTTTTAGGAAGAGAGTGGAAACCGGAGAACCTGGTGAAAACCTACAAGGACTCAGGCACGACACATGAAACTCCGAACAGATGTTAACCGAGGTCAGGATCTCAAATCCTGAATTCTGGAGCTGTGAAAGTTCCAAAAAACCGAACCCAAGTTAGATCAAATAGAACCAAATAGGAAATGAACCAGCACTGATTTAGATCATACAGTTGCTGCACATGGCCTGGCTTGATCCACGGTTCTCAATTGTTTTGGTGATGTAGGTCATACTTTAGATTTGACTTTCGCTCATCGCCCTCAAGCGTGCGGTCGATAGAGCTTTAAGAAGTGGATGAAATCAAAGAGATCAGAAGTAACCTCATTAACTTTGGGCTTCATTCGGAATGATTAACCAAACAAAGAGCTGCCCCTGATATCGAGCCACATGGAAAAAGAGCTGCTGTGATGGCCAAGTATTGATGCAGTTCATCCATTATGAGACAGAAGAGAGAGAGAAAGTGTATGTGTGTATTAAATATTTGAGCAAGGGAAAGGAAGAGAGAGAAAGAGCCCGGTGAGATCCATTAGAATTCTCCATCCGCTCAGTTCAGTTTGGGTGAGCTTGGCCCGATCCACGGTGCAAGACCAGATCCAGCAATAAGCTGATTACAACCAGCACAAACACAATTACTTTCTGCAGGCCGGTAATGAAATTAAGGAATTGGGTTGCAGCAGGAGTTCAAGTGCAACTCAGAAATTCAGATTGGATGGAAAGGTATCATCATGCTGGTACTTTATGCTACAGATGTGCATGGAAGTTGTTTAAGCGTGTCATCATTGCTGATTGGAAGTTACTGCGTATCAGTAACCTGGCCTGATCATGATCGAATTGGATTTGTCACACTTTAACTTCCAAACTTACTTAATTGAGCATCCAAAATTACATGAGAACATACTCATTTATTCAGTCGCTATTCTTTAGCAAGCACTTTATCCTGGTCAGTCTTGTGGTAGATCTGGAGACTATCCTTGGAATACTGGATATAAGGCAAGAATATATCAAGAATAGGTCCAGCACAATGCACCACACATACTTACATATAGGGGCAACTTTAAGTAGCCAAGCCACCTACCAGAGAGGAAACTGGTGGAGTCCATATATAGACACCACTGCACTACCATGCTATCTGCAATGAATGTGTGTTACAGTATGTTAACCCACAGAAGACATGGTTAAGGCTATGGCTTGTTGATTGGAAGGTCAGGGGATTAAGCCCCAGCACTGCAAGCTGCCACTATTGGGCCCTTGAACAAGGCCTTTAATCCTCTATGCACTAGGAATGCTGTATCATGGCTGACCCTGCGCGCTGACCCTAACTTCCTAGCAACCGAGTGGTAAAACACAAGAGATCACAAGTTTAAATCCTGATGATGCCACAGCTATCCGAGGCCGGAAATGAACTAAGCAAAACTGGCCATGCTGTCTTGGTGGGAGGGGCATACAGGGGCTCACTCCCATGTCAATCAAAGTGACATGCATGTGCAGTATACAAAAAAAAGATGCCATTATATGGCCTCTATTATCTCAGAGGAAGCTTTCAAGACAGTTGCTTAGGTGACTAAATTTGGTAGAACAAATGTGGAACCAATCCTTATTCCTTATTCCAACATACACATGCATCTGTATTTTTTTTTCCAGTCCTAATTGTGACAGGATACTGCGCTTTAATCAGCCAACAATTCATTCCACTCTTTAGATGTTGGCCTATAGAGTAACTTCAGTACTTGGCATCACTCTTAAGCGTGGGTTCCAGTCCAGTTGCTGCAGTGTAAGAGTAAAACAATGCCTGGTGATCTGATCCAGAATTCCGATCCAGAATTCCAGTCTGGTGGTTTGAACTGCCTAAATGTATTCACGCTAGACCAATACCATCACGTAGTTATGTCTATGTTGGTGTGTATTTAAATTCAGCTGTGTTTCTCTTTAACGCCATGCCTTTGCTGAGTTTAGCGTTTGCATTTTGACCGATTGCTTTAAGACTAATGTTTGTAGTACTCACATGAACCGTCTGGTTAGACTGTTTTTTCTACAAATTGCTTGGATTTTATTCTACTTTGTTCGTAGGTTGCCTTTGTGTTCTAGTTTCAATAAGGTTAGAAAAGCCACCCACCGCTTCTGTTTATGTGTGCCTATGTGTGTGTGTCTGTGTGTGTGTGTGAGAGAGAGAGAGCTCTAGAGATGCTGAGCATGCAGAGATGCCGCTGAAATTATTCAGAGTATTTAACTCGATAGGCACAGAAATCTTTTTTCTCTTTCACACACACACACACACACACACACACGGACAATCTGCCTTATTGGAATGTTTGCAAATGAGTGCATACAATATTCACATATCACATTCCCTTTTCTCACTCTTTCATCTCTTTCTCTCTCTCTCTCTCTCTCACACACACACTCACACACACACACACACTCTAGAGGGGAGAAAGTGGGATCTCTTTCCATCTCTGCATAGTGCAGCCTGCTGGAAAGGTCATTGACGTATCAGGTTTAATTTTTACTCTTCCTCGCCTGTTAAGATCCATAAAACCATCAATAAATCATTTTTAATGTCTGCATGAGCGCCGAGAGCTGACGCTGATTTAACACCCGGCCATGTTAGCTCTGCTTCCATCCTTCATCTCTCTCTCTCTCTCTCTCTCTCTCTCTCTCTCGCTCTCTCTTTATTTTTTCATTCATTCTCTCTTTTCCATCATCTTGTCTACAACCAGACTTTTTTTTTTTACCTCGAGACACAGCAGGGCTGATTTTTGTTCCTGTGCTGCAGTAGTAGGAACCTTTACAGTTCCTGTTCCAGAGTTGTTTGCGTACCAGGAACCAGGTGGAACTTGTTGTACAAAATATTGCTGATAATATTACTAATTGGCCATTTGTTTCGTATATATATTTTTTATTTTCATTTCCTTTATTCTTGGGTGTGTCACTACAGGAATTCATATGTGCTTTTACGTATGATTTCTTCAGCACATCCTTTGTACACAGATGTGTCATCATTTAATATTTACAGCCTCACAATATTCAGTGTTTCTGTTTAAACCGATATCCTTTGTGTTTCTTGAAACTGCTGCATGTTTTCATGTGTAACAGGTTAAGTTTCAGGGTAGATTTTCTCGATGGGAGAAGTAACGGAGAACGAGTGGGGTAGTGGATGAATGGGTGCAGCTGTGTGTGCTTAATGAGAATGTGTATTTATAGACTGTTTGTTTTTCTCTGAGGGGCTAAAGCCAGCGTTGAATCAGGTGAGCTGCCAGTGACCTGGTCCATGATTGAATCAAAAACTATTTTATTTGGCCAAGAGATTGAAGTGTGTGTTGAAATAAAAATAAATCTATCTAAAGCCTGCCTGTAGTATCCTCATCCCCATCACTGACTTTTTACAATGATGTTTGATTGGCCATTAAAGTGTAACACGTGCTACTTGTATGCTATGTGTCGATATGACCATGAGAATAACCAGTGAGAAAGAAAGTAAAAGGGAAAGTCTAAGGAAATGATGATTCAGGGAACCTGCCTAACACGCGTTATCTTGATTATGCAGCTCATAATCACGTAGCAGTGACTCGAAAAGTCCCATGTGCAAGGATATGTAAACTTCCTGCTATTAAACCCAGCAAAGAGCCGAGCGTGGGCGCGAAGAGATGTTTGTGCAAGTGTGGAAAACACGCCTTGATTGGTCGTTTAATGAAAGCTGGCGGTGCACAGGCTGCTGAATTTGCATTTGTGTTTTCTGTGTAAGAGATTAGATGGTGTACAGCCCGCACTTTCACGCTTGACCTCAAGATCTTTCGGGATCAATAAAGTTGCTATTAGGGATATGCATTTTGGTCACTTTGACAGCTCAAGTACTGTGGAGGGAGGGAATGAGGCTGATCTTAAAGCCTATCTGTGTAGACTAGTGTGTTTGCAACCCTATCTAAAAGTAATGTCAGCAGAATTTGTCTCAGGGTTGATATTACAAGCAGAGGTGGGAAGGCTGCAAGGGCTCAGAGTTGTTAGTGGACACAAGGGAATGAAAGTTGTTTGCTTAGATAAAGATATCTAGCTCTCATTAGCATTGTTCTCACAACTCCTGACCAACATCTTGATCCCCAGGCCTACTATGATCAGTCAGAATTGACTTCCTGTCCCCAAGGCTACTGTAGCCAGTTGTACCATATTTACTGCCCTTGATATCACTATGACAAAAAGTACCACAATTTTAACCCACAATGCTTCAGTCACCAACTGGACCATATTTTATGCCCTTATTACTGCTGTGACACTCTGGAAAAGAGTTCTCACCCACAATGCCTCAGTCTCCAATTGGGCCATATTTACTGCCCTTGATCCTGATGATGTGACCATCCGGACCGGAGTTCACACTCACAATGCCTCAGTTACCATTTGGACCATATTTACTGCCCTTGCTACTGGTGCTGTGACTATCCAGACCAGAGTTCACACCCACATTGTTTTTTACTTACAGTTCCTGTACCTAATGTCCCCTAACATCAATCCAACCAGTCAGACCACAGTTCTCACCCATGTTGAGTCTCTAGCCAATCAGGCAACATCGACAAACTCAACCACAATTCTTCCCTTCCTAATGCAAAGTTACACCCTTCACCAGGGGTGCCCAATCTTATCCGCAAAGGGCCGATGTGGTTGCAGGTTTCCATACTAATCAAGCAGGAGCCACACCTGATTCCACCTGTTTAATCAGTTAATCTTGGCTTTCAGTAGACTCAGGTTTGGCTTCTGCTTGGTTGGAATGAAAACCTGCACCCACACCAGCCCATTCTGGATAAGATTGAACACCCATGCCCTCCACCACTCACTATAACCAATTTGTTTCCACCCCAGTGCCACTGGCACCAATTGGACCAGAGTTTTTACCCCTCAATCTCTTGAGAAAAAATCCCACCCACAATGTAACCAATTGTAAATAAAGAGCACAACTTTTTTTAACATGCTTGCATTTTAAAGCTGAAATTTGACTTACAGTATTTGTTGAAGTTCCTGTTCAGAGTTACAGTTAGCAACATGACTACAGTCTAGAGCTATGCAATTAGATGGGGCCAGACTCTCACATTTACACGCTAAGGCGGTTCATTAATGTTTTGCCTCCAACAGAGAGTTTAATTAAAAGATGGTTGCCTTTGAGATGAGGCACCTTTTCCACAAGCCACATTCCAGTTCAATTAGCAGCAGCAAAGCATGAAACTATGATTGTGTGTTTGTATGCAGTGAGATCTGGGTCTTTGTGGTGCATAAGTGCTATCGAACAGGGCTGTAGTCCCTTGGGCAGGGCAGTGCGGTGAGGCTCGTCTTACTGTACTTCCCCGAGGTCATTCTCACAATGTCACAGTTCGTAGGCAGAAAATAGAAGCTTGCGTCAGGAAGTGTCCAGCATCAGATTCCCACTGCAGAGTGCGGCATACAGGAATTCACTCTGCTTAGCTTTCACTTATATGCTTTTCACATGCAGAAAAAGATATGTTAGGTGCAATCGGTCGTACAACCATAACAAATGGTCGTACAAAAAAGAGAAAATATACAAAGCAGCAGGAAACTGGAGTGCTGAAGGTTGGCTGAGTTTATCTTTTTGAGAGTGTGAGAGATTAAAGAACACTCAAGGATGAAGAGAAAGCATCTTCACAGCTGCATTTGGCCACTGTGACACCCAGCAGTTCCTGTGTCATCAGGCATCACTTCTGCTTCAGTGGATTCCTCCAAAACACCCTGCACGAGAGCAATTAATGTGTGTGTGTGTGTGTATGTCTGTGTGTACAATGTGGACAGGTACTGAGCTGAAATAGATGAGTGTTTTATTATTCTAACACTGATTACAAATTGCTGATTACGCTGAAGCAGGTTTAGAGATGTTAATGCTCAAACCAAGGGCAACAGTGATGAGAAAGAAACCTTTGAGAGAAATAACAGTTCTTATAAGAGGGGCCAAAACTGACCTTGACAGAAACAAAAACTTGCCCTAATAGGAACCAATATACTTTGTGAGCAATCAAGACTTACCTTGAGAGAAACCAAGACCCGACTGAAAAGAATCAAGACTCATCTTTATAGGAATCGAGTGCTACCGTGAGAAGAACCAACAATTGCCTCGAGAGGAACTGAAGCTTATGTTGTGAGGAATCAAGACTCATCTTGTGAGGAATCACCACTTACCTTAAGAGGACCCAAGATTCACCTTGAAATGAACTAATATTCACTTTAATTTAAATCAAGATCCTTTGAAAGAAATAAAGGTTCACCTTGAGAGGAATCAACACTTGCCTTTAAAGGAACCAGTAATTGTTCTGAGAGGAATCAAGATTCACCTTGAAAGGAACCAAAATGTACTTTGAGAGAAATCTCAACTAACCTGGAGTGAGGCATAGCTAACCAATCTCTGGTCAGTATTTTGAGTTGGTTTGGATTTCAGAGGCTTCTTTCTTATTCTTTTAACATTTTCACTCTCTTGAATCTGGTTCCTCCCAAGATATCTATTAACTCTCCTTTGAAAATTTTTCTGGTGCCAGTGCTGCCTTTGGTTTGTTCATTTCAGATGTAAATCTTGGTACAGTGAAACTGCTTTGTAACAGTGTCACTTGTTAGAACCACTACACAGAGAAATGAGCCAGTGGGTACAGGTTCTAGTACCAGTTCATCACCATCTCCACCATGATCAAATCATTAATATCCAAGCCACTGTTTCTGATTATAGGTATAACTGATTCTGAACTAGAGAATCAGGAGCATTGTTGTTGAGCTGAAGGTTTATCTAAAGACATGCATCATCCTTCTTTTTCTTGTACTTGAGGGAACCTAGAAGACTGTCCACTATGGTTTAGATGCCAGAGACTGTCCAGTAAGGTTTAGATGCCAGAAACTGTCCACTAAGATTTAGATGCCAGAGACTGTCCACTAAGGTTTAGATGCCAGAGACTGTCCAGTAAGGTTTAGATGCCAGAAACTGTCCACTAAGGTTTAGATGCCAGAGACTGTCCACTAAGGTTTAGATGCCAGAGACTTTGAAAAAGCACCATGAAACTGATCTCTTCTGTGATTTTCTTTTGCCAATTAACTGGATGTTAAAGATGTCAGATATCTCAGGACTGGAAGAGGGGAAAGGAGATAATGAGATAGCGATACACCACTGGGTGGATTTGATGATTAGGAAAAAGTCTGTTCACGTGAAACAAGTCTCACCTTTTTGTCAGATCTCCAATTCCTGAGGTCTGCTAAGCCTTCCCGCTAGTATTCTACCCTGACAGTCTAAAAACCAACAGTGGCTAAATTCCTTTTCATACTAATGGATTAAAAACTTTGATTTTGCCAAAGGGCACATTTTCTTCAGGTTTCTTCTATCCCAGAATGTCATCCACACCATGACAAACTAATTAGAGTGCTCTATCAAAGGCATAGTCACAAAAGTAAGAAAAGTTACACAGCCAGCAACATTTTTAATCCTGCAAAAGGTTTGCCTTTCTCACTGTTTCATGGAAGGTAATGAAAATCCCAACCTGATCAGCCAATCCACATCTTTGATCTCGCAGTCTACCCCAGTTTCTGTCTTGATTCTCGGGCTTTCGCATGCAGTCAGAAGTTTGTTTGATGCTGAGGTATGGGATAAAAGCCGACCGTGTTACTAGCAGAGTAGGATGATTAGATGAGGCTTTGATTCCACTCAGTCACCAGGTTTTCCGAGCTCATAAGCTACGTTCATTAGGCAGAATCAAACTGAAGCATTGTCTCTTTTAGACCTCAGCTTTTTCAAGTCTTATTTCTACTGCTGCTTGCTTTGACTCCTTCACATCTCAAGGTTTCAAGGCTGGATATAATAGATGAAGAATACTTAATAGCTGAAAATGTGCAATCTGGGCAAGCTGCTTTAGTGTACAGTTGACATTTTCAATATCTTGTTTGGGTTTTTTTTGGGTCGTTCTTGGAGCTACATTCTTCACCTACCAAACCTACCATATTTAGGCCAAAGAATTAAAAGGTACCCCAAACGAGGCATCAATGACACACTCAGACAGATGCAAAGACACAAAGCGAGACCCTGCAAAGAGCTATGAACTACTCCTAAATTTATTTTAGAGAAGAGAGTCTTAATTGCAAGGGCCTTCATTATAGAGCTATGCTGAAAATTAGCTGCGCAGCATGCAGGTTTATTATGCAAATATATGCAGATTCCAGTCAAAATTAAGTCATTGGAAAGCTGTCTTCCTCTCTCATTCTCTCTGTCTTGTCTTTGCTTTCTTCTTCTACATCCTTCTCATCTAACTCCTCTTTCTTTTTCGGCGGTATCATAGTAATGAATTCATTATGTCTCTGAGTGCATTTTAATGAGTCTGTAACTAACATTTTAATGAGCTATACATTACCATAAAGGCAGGATTAGGCAAAATTGAATTTGGGAAGTGTGTGTTGGTGATGGCAGCAGGAATAAGGAGGTTCATTAAGAGTTAATTATGTTGTTCTCTGCGTTGCTCCTCAGCTCATTTTCTGCAGTCCGGGGTCTGGTCGGAGCCTCAGCGTGTGGTATCCACCGCTAGCAGGGGTCTCGTTAAGCTAACGACAGAGTGGCAGACAGTAAACAGGTTTTGAATGGACAT
>JAUCMX010000011.1:23167743-23233097 GCA_033459395.1 Hemibagrus guttatus
AGAAAGAAACAAAGAAAGAAAAAGAGAAAATGAAGAATGAGAGAAAGAAAGAAAGAAAGAAAGAAAGAAAGAAAGAAAGAAAGAAAGAAAAAAAGAAAGAAAGAAGAATCAGAGAAAGAAACAAAGAAATAAACAAAGAAAGAAAAAGAAAAAATGAAGAAAGAAAGAAAGAAAGAAAGAAAGAAAGAAAGAAAGAAAGAAACTCAGGATTGTGCTGGAGAGGAAAAATTGACAGGGACAGATTTATTTATTTATAAAATCTCTACTTTTTTCTGCACCATTTCTCAGTACTGTATACAACATATATTCAAAATGGCCACTTTGTAGATTTTATTAATAAATAAATAAATAAATAAAATCTTTTTTTTTGCCTAGAGAGATGTTCCAAAGCGAGAGCTGTTTTAAACAGCCGGGTTCCCGTGTGGAGCACAAAGCTGCAGTCTCCAGAGTCAGCAGCACAGAAGAGTCAGGGAGTCAGGGTGCTGATGTGGGGTTTGTTTTTATGCTAAACTGACACTTGACTCGTAGATTTCCATTTTTTATCCCTCCATCTGCCAAAATCTGGGCATCTGTCCTCGGCTTACTGAGGCTCATAGAAACACCGGAGTTCTGAGGGCCTTGTCCCTCAGCGCTTGCTGGTGTATTCTTCTATTCTGCATCCAGATAAATACGGGTGCAGAGGGAAGCATCTGTGTGTGTGTGTGTGTGTGAGTCCATACTCAGTCCAATGTGTCTTAAAACCTGCTCCAGTCTTACATCTGACTGTTACAGACTGTTGCACTGACACTACTGACCCCTTCCTAACATCTCACCACATCAGTGCCTTTTAAACTGTTACTATAGAAACCATCCAAAAATTCAATCAGACTTTTGACCAATCAGAAGCCAGAATTCACTCAGTGGGAGTGGGTTTGTATCGCACTGTGAAGATATGACACTTTATTATCAGCTGATTAGAGAGCACAGTGTAATGATTCAGCCTTTTATCCAGTATCCAGTGATACACACCGTGTGTGTGGTGTGTGTGTGTGTGTGTGTGAGAGAGAGAGTGACAGGAACCTCAAGGGCATCCTCTCCCTCTGTTTATACTGCTCTGTCTTCTCTACAGGGAGTCCCATTATGTCCAATTAGTTTTATGCTAGTGCTTACCCCGCCAACTTCACGCGGCATCACACTCACGCCTAAAAAGACAAACGTCTGAAATCTGATCAAACGTGATTTACAGAGACGTGCCGCGTACGGAAAACTTTTCACTGACGTCGTTTGTCCTGTCACAGAAATGCATTCATGGCTCTAAGTAATTTATTTCTATTTGTGTTTGTCCTCTGGCTCAGTGCTGAGGGATGATTTCAGACAGAACCCCACAGACGTCGTGGTGGCGGCGGGAGAACCGGCCATTTTGGAGTGCGTTCCACCGCGAGGTCACCCGGAGCCCACTACTTACTGGAAGAAGGACAAAGTTCGGATCGATGATAAAGACGACAGGATTAAGGTATGTGGTTACAGGGGTGGATGCAGGGGTGGACCACGGATGAGGATTGGGGTTTGTTTTGTTTGACACACAACAGCCAGGTTTAAAAAAAAATCAATTATTTTATTAATCCGTGAATATATTTACGTTCACGTTTACGCCATTATAGTGACGGTTCATGTCTTCAGTGCATGTGCTACACTGTCTCGATCATTTTTGGGATATATGGCAGGATGTTTTTCTTTCCTTTTCTGTTCTCTACCAAGTCGCAATGTTTGACGAAGGTAGACGAAACATATGAGCTTCATATTAAGAGACAAAGAAAGAGAAAAAAAATGAAGAAAGAAAGAAAGAAAGAAAAAAGAAAGAAAGAAAGAAAGAAAGAAAGAAAGAAAAAGAGACAGACAGAGAAAGACAGACAGAAAAGGAAAGAATGAGAGAAAGAGACAAAAAAAAGAAAAAGAAAAAATGAACAAAGAATGAAAGAAAGAGAAAGAAAGAAAGAGAGCGAGACAGACAGACAGACATATAGAAAAGGAAAGAATGAGAGAAAGAAAGAAAAAAGAAAGAAAAAATGAAGAAAGAAAGAAAGAAAGAAAGAAAGAAAGAAAGAAAGAAAGAAAGAGAGCGAGACAGACAGACAGACATATAGAAAAGGAAAGAATGAGAGAAAGAAAGAAAAAAGAAAGAAAAAATGAAGAAAGAAAGAAAGAAAGAAAGAAAGAAAGAAAGAAGAAAGAAAGAAAGAAAGAGAGACAGACAGACAGAAAAGGAAAGAATGAGAGAAAGAAACAAAGAAAGAAAAAACAGACAGACAGACAGACAGAAAAGGAAAGAATGAAGAAAGAAAGAAAGAAAGAAAGAAAGAAAGAAAGAAAGAAAGAAAGAAAGAAAGAAAAAGAAAAAGAAAGAGACAGACAGATACAGACAGACAGAAAAGGAAAGAATGAGAGAAAGAAAGAAAGAAAGAAAGAAAGAAAGAAAGAAAGAAAGAAAGAATGACAGAGACAGAAAGAAAGAAAGAAAGAAAGAAAGACAGCAACAGATAGACAGACAGACAGACAGATAGACAGAAAAAAAAAGGAAAGAAAGAAAGAAAGAAAGAAAGAAAGAAAGAAGAAGAAAGAAAAGAGAGACAGACAGACAGAAAAGAAAAGAATGAGAGATAGAAAGAAACAAAGAAAGAAAGAAAGAAACTCTGAGTTGTGCTGGAGAGGAGAAGTTGATGGGGAGAGATTGATTGATTGATTTGTTTGTTTGTTCGTTTGTTTATTGATTGATTGATTTGTTTGTTTGTTTATTGATTGATTGATTTGTTTTTTTGTTTATTGATTGATTTGTTTGTTTGTTTGTTTGTTTGTTTATTGATTGATTGATTTGTTTGTTTGTTTATTGGGGAGTAAAAATGTTAAGCACCACTGTGCAGTAGAACATGACAAAGACATCACCAGTCATCACCATGGACACAACAACAACAGGAGCAAACTCCATTTTTTGGCCTCTGGGAAAAAGAGTTAATTTGATTGGATGCCAGGTCATTTAAACCCCACCCTTTTTTTGCTGTTATGACCTGCACCGATGCTGATCCTGTAGTGTCGTCTTCTTCTTTCGGCTTTTCCCTTCAGGGGTGGCCACAGCGAATCATCTCTCTCCACCTATCCCTATCTTCTGCATCCTCAACACTTGCACCCACTAGCTTCATATCCTCATTAATTCCATCCATATACCTCCTCTTTGGCCTTCCTCTTTGCCTCCTGCCTGGCAGCCCCATGTCCAACATTCTCCTACCAATATACTCACTCTCCCTCCTCTGAACATGTCCAAACCATTTTAATCTGTCCTCCCTAACTTTGTCCCCCAAACGTCCAACATGAGCTGTCCCTCTGATGTACTCGTTCCTAATCCTGTCCAATCTTGTCACTCCCAAAGAGAACCTTCAACATCTTCAGCTCTGCTACCTCTAGCTCTGACTCCTGTGTCTTCCTCAGTGACACTGTCTCTAAACCATACAGCATGGCCGCTCTCACCACTATCCTGTACACCTTCCCCTTGATTCTCGCTGATATTTTCCTATTACACAGAACTCCCGACACCTTTCTCCACCCATTCCAACCTGCCTGCACTCGCTTCTTTACCTCTTTCCCACACTCTCCATTACTCTGGACTGCTGACCCCAAGTACTTAAACTCCTGTACCTTCTTCACCTCTTCACCCTGTAACCTTACTGTTCCACTTCCCTCCCTTTCATTCACACACATGTACTCAGTCTTACTACGACTGACTTTCATTCCTCTTCTCTCCAGCGCAAACCTCCACCTCTCCAGGTTTTCCTCCACCTGCTCACTGCTCTCACTACAGATCACAATGTCATCTGCAAACATCATTGTCCAAGGAGACTCCTGTCTGACCTCCTCTGACAACTGGTCCATCACTATAGCAAAGAGGAAGGGGCTCAGAGCCGATCCCTGATGCAGTCCCACCTCCACTTTGAACTCCTCAGTCTGACCTACAGCACACCTCACCACTGTCCTGCTCCTCTCATACATGTCCTGCACCACTCTGACATACTTCTCTGCTACTCCTGACTTCCTCATACAGTACCACAGCTCTTCTCTTGGCACCCTGTCATACGCTTTCTCCAAGTCTACAAACACACAGTGCAACTCCCTCTGACCATCCCTATACTTCTCCATCAAAATTCTCAGAGCAAAAATTGCATCTGTTGTGCTCTTTCTGGGCATGAAGCCATACTGCTGCTCACAAATTTCCACTACCTTCCTTAACCTAGCTTCCACTACTCTTTTCCCATCAACTTTATCCCCCTATAGTTGCTGCAACTCTGCACGTCACCCTTATTCTTAAAGATCGGCACTAACACACTTCTTCTCCATTCCTCAGGCATCTGCTCACTCTCTAAAACCCTGTTGAACAAACTAGTCAAAAATTCCACAGCTGCCTCTCCTAGACATTTCCAGACCTCCACCGGGATGTCGTCAGGACCGACTGCCTTTCCACTTTTCATCCTCTTCAAAGCCTTCCTGACTTCATCCTTTCTAATCTTATCTACTTTCTGTTCCACAGAGTTCACCCCTTCTACTCTTTTTTCCCTCTCTTTTCCTCATTCATCAGCTCCTCAAAGTACTCCTTCCATCTCCTCTGTACACTCTCCTCACTTGTGAGCACCCTTCCATCTCTATCCTTAATAACTCTAACTTGCTGCACATCCTTCCCATCTCGATCCCTCTGCCTAGCTAACCTGTACAAGTCCTTCTCTCCTTCTCTAGTGTCTAACCTAGTGTACAACTCATCATATGCCTTCTGCTTGGCCTTAGACACCTCCCTCTTCACTCTGCGCTGTAACTCCTTGTATTCCTGTCTATTCTCTTCAGTCCTGTCCATGTCCCACTTCTTCTCGGCTAACCTCTTCCTCTGGATACTATCCTGAACTTCCTCATTCCACCACCAAGTCTCCTTATCTTCTTTCCTCCTTCCAGATGTCACACCCAGCACCTTTCTCCCTGTCTCCCTGATCACTTCTGCTGTAGTTTCCCAGTCATCTGGAAGCACTACCTGACCATCCAGAGCCTGCCTCAACTTCTGTCTAAATTCCTCACAACATTCCTCCTTTTTCAGCTTCCACCACTTGGTTTTCTTCTCTATCTCTATCTTTGACCTCTTCTTCTTACAGACCATCAAAGTCATCCTACACACCACCATCCTATGCTGTCTGGCTACACTCTCTCCCACTACCACTTTACAGTCACTAATCTCTTTCAGATTGCCTCTTCTACATAGGATGTAGTCTACCTGTGTTCTCCTACCTCCACTCTTGTAAGTCACTCTATGCTCCTCCCTCTTCTGAAAATAAGTGTTAACCACAGCCATGTCCATCCTCTTAGCAAAGTCCACTACCATCTGTCCTTCAAGGTTCCTTTCCTTAACTCCAAACTTGCCCATCACCTCCTCATCACCTGTGTTCCCCTCACCAACATGTCCATTAAAATCTGCTCTTATCACCACTCTCTCACCCGTGGGAATACTCTCCATCACCTCATCTAATTCACTCCAGAATTTCTCTTTCTCCTCTAACTCACAACCTACCTGTGGGGCATAACCACTAACAACATTCAACATCACCCCTTCAATCTCTAACTTCAGACTCATCACCCTGTCTGACACTCTCTTCACCTCCAGAACATTCCTCACAAACTCCTCCTTCAGGACCACACCTACCCCATTTCTCTTACTATCCACACCATAATAAAACAGCTTGAATCCTGCTCCTATACTACGAGCCTTGCTACCCTTCCACCTGGTCTCCTGTACACACAGTATATCCACCTTCCTTCTCTCCATCATATCAGCCAGCTCTCTACCTTTCCCTGTCATAGTACCAACATTCAGAGTTCCTATTCTCAGCCCTACACTCTTACCTTTCCTCTTCTCTCTCTGTCTGTGCACTCTCCTCCCTCCTCTACTTCTTCCACCAACAGTAGCCCAATTTCCACCGGCGCCCTGTAGGTCAACGGCACCGATGGCGGTCGTTGTTAACCCGGGCCTTGACCAATCCGGTATGAAATTCGTACTGACGATTCACATGGTTAAATTTGGCAATGTTTTACGCCGGATGCCCTTCCTGACGCAACCCTCTCTATTTATCCGGGCTTGGGACCGGCACAGAAGTCACTGGACTGTGACCCCCATGGCTAGATTCGATGCTGATCCTGTAGTGTCTCTGTGTTTAATGATGGTGCTGCTTGTTCCTGCAGATTCGAGGAGGAAAGCTGATGATCACGAACACACGGAAGAGCGACGCAGGCATGTACGTGTGTGTGGGAACCAACATGGTGGGAGAACGAGACAGCGAGACGGCTCAGGTCACTGTTTTCGGTAAGAAATGTGATCAGATTTCAGTTTATTAACGCTACCATGTGGTGTTTTTGAAGGTGGAAGAATGATTCAGGTTTTTATCAATGTGTGTGTGTGTGTGTGTGTGTGTGTGTGTGTGTGTGTGTGTAGAACGGCCCACATTCCAGCGCAGGCCGATAAACCAGGTGGTCCTGGAGGAGGAAGCGGTGGAGTTTCGTTGTCAGGTGCATGGAGATCCTCAACCCTCTGTCCGCTGGAGGAAAGACGACGTGGACGTTGCTCGTGGAAGGTGATAAGATATAAATATTATATAAAAAAAGGAAAATGATAAAACACACCTCAGTCCTGTTCTGTACTTATAGTTATGTTTAGAGATGGCACAATACCATTTTTTTCTCTTTTTTAATACTGATACTGAACGCGATATCGATATGGATACCCATCTGTTTTTTTTTTTAATATATATAATATATAATATTTAGCATTTAATATTTAAATGAAAAACATCTCGTTAAAAACAAACCCACCAACTTCAACAAAAGCACAGCTTTACATATTTAACTTAAATAAACTCAGCTCACTTTAGGCATAAACATTTCCTGTAACAATAAATAAATAAATAAATAAATAAATAAATAAATAAATAAATAAATAAAAATTTAAAAATGGAACTTTATGATGTTCAACCTAACAGGATCAGATTCTTATTTATTTATTTATTTATTTACTTATTTATTCATTTATTTACTTACTTATTCATTTATTCATCTATTAATTTATTTGTTTGTTTGTTTGTTTGTTTAAATGTCTTTGACTAGTATTTGTTTTATTCATCCTCAGCATCTATTCATTCATTCATTTATTTATTTATTTATTTATTCACTCATTCATTTATTTACTTAATTAATTCATTAATTAATTAACTTATTGATTTACTTACTTATTCATTCATTCATTCACTTATTTATTTCCTCAATCATTTATTCATTTATTCCTTCATTTATTTGTTTTTTGTTTGTTTGTTTGTTTGTTTAAATATAATATCTTTGACTAGTATTTGTTTTATTCATCCTGGGCATCAGATCAGCATGTTGTCTAGTTATTTAGTGATGTCCGGTGCATCATTGCATCATTTTTCGCTATAAATAAAGTTTAAACAGAGATTCTGTAATCGCATTTTAATGATTCTGAGTTCAGAGACAGACTCCGAGCTCCACATGTCTGATCCGATCTGATCTCTGGCACTCAACCTGACGCTAATATCTGATATAAATTTCAGTTTCCTGTATAAAATCTGTGTCTGTTCCGTTATTGTTTGCCGTGTGAGTGATACTGGGCACAGGTGAGCTTCACAGGTGAGTTTATACAGGATTATGTCTGATAGAGAGGTGTTTCAAGCTGCAATGGAGCTGCACAGGTGAGCTTCACAGGTGAGTTTATACAGGATTATGTCTGATAGAGAGGTGTTTCGAGCTGCAGCGGAGCAGCACAGGTGAGCTTCCAGCTCAGGTTGAGAGGACTTTGGTATTTCCTGAAGCCTCAGGCTACTTTTACTTCTACTTAAAGCTCACAGTTAAGCTTCTCATAAAACTAAAGACCTGACGTTTAATAGGAAGACCGCATGTTATCTCCTGTGTGTGTGTGTGTGTGTGTGTGTGTGTGTGTGTGTGTGTGTGTTTTGTTCAGCTTCCCAGAACACTTCCTAGGTATGTATTAGACCTGTGATGGTGTTCCTTATGTTCCTTTAAAGATTGCGTTTCAAATTTCAAACATTTTTTAGTTTAAAGTTTAGACTGATTTCTTTCAGATTTATAGGGAAACACACACACACACACACACACACACTTCTGTTCGGTGTATAAATCTTTGTTAGCTGTTTTTTTCTGTCTGACAGGTGAAATTTATTCTGATGTTTTTTTCATCTGCAACTAATACACAGTAAAACTCCATAATATATGGCTTTAAAGGTTAACGAGCCTCTAAATATATCGTTTTAAATCATTTCTGTCGCATACAGACCAGTATTTATATCCTACAAACTATGTCAGGTAAAAAAATGTAGTGTTCTTAAATATTAATAAACAAATAAATAAAATGACTAGATGCAGCAGTGAGGTTTAGTGATCAAGGCGTTAACAAATAAAAGTTTATGAACCAATTTCCCATTATTTATTTATTTATTTATTTTTTTATGTAATTATTTGAGCACAACTGATGCAATTTTTGCTCTGAGAATTTTGATGGAGAAGTATAGGGATGGTCAGAGGGAGTTGCACTGTGTGTTTGTAGACTTGGAGAAAGCGTATGACAGGGTGCCAAGAGAAGAGCTGTGGTACTGTATGAGGAAGTCAGGAGTAGCAGAGAAGTATGTCAGAGTGGTGCAGGACATGTATGAGAGGAGCAGGACAGTGGTGAGGTGTGCTGTAGGTCAGACAGAGGAGTTCAAAGTGGAGGTGGGACTGCATCAGGGATCGGCTCTGAGCCCCTTCCTGTTTGCTATAGTGATGGGCCAGTTGTCAGAGGAGGTCAGACAGGAGTCTCCTTGGACGATGATGTTTGCAGATGACATTGTGATCTGTAGTGAGAGCAGGGAGCAGGTGGAGGAAAAGCTGGAGAGGTGGAGGTTTGCGCTGGAGAGAAGAGGAATGAAAGTCAGTCGTAGTAAGACTGAGTACATGTGTGTGAATGAAAGGGAGGGAAGTGGAACAGTAAGGTTACAGGGTGAAGAGGTGAAGAAGGTACAGGAGTTTAAGTACTTGGGGTCAACAGTCCAGAGTAATGGAGAGTGTGGGAAAGAGGTAAAGAAGCGAGTGCAGGCAGGTTGGAATGGGTGGAGAAAGGTGTCGGGAGTTCTGTGTGATCGGAAAATTTCAGCGAGAATCAAGGGGAAGGTGTACAGGACAGTGGTGAGACCGGCCATGCTGTATGGTTTAGAGACAGTGTCACTGAGGAAGAGACAGGAGTCAGAGCTAGAGGTAGCAGAGCTGAAGATGTTGAGGTTCTCTTTGGGAGTGACAAGATTGGACAGGATTAGGAACGAGTACATCAGAGGGACAGCTCATGTTGGACGTTTGGGGGACAAAGTTAGGGAGACCAGATTAAGATGGTTTGGACATGTTCAGAGGAGGGAGAGTGAGTATATTGGTAGGAGAATGTTGGACATGGGGCTGCCAGGCAGGAGGCAAAGAGGAAGGGCAAAGAGGAGGTATATGGATGGAATAAATGAGGATATGATGCTAGTGGGTGCAAGTGTTGAGGATGCAGAAGATAGGGATAGGTGGAGAGAGATGATTCGCTGTGGCGACCCCTGAAGGGAAAAGCCGAAAGAAGAAGAAGATTTATGTAATTATTTATTTGCATTTGTCTATTATTTACTTTATTCATTTATTATTTTTTTATTTTTATTTTTATTTACCTTTTTTTTATATATATATATATATATATATATATATATATATATACAGTGGTGTGAAAAAGTGTTGGCCCCCTTCCTGATTTCTTATTTATTTGCATGTTTGTCACACTTTAATGTTTCAGATAATCAAACACATTTAAATATTAGTCAAAGATAACACAAGTAAACACATCATGCAGTTTTTAGATGAAGGTTTTTATTATTAAGGGAAAATAACCTCAAGCTGAAGCGAACTTGGGTTCTGCAGCAGGACAATGATCCAAAACACACCAGCAAGTCCACCTCTGAATGGCTGAAGAAAAACAAAATGAAGACTTTGGAGTGGCCTAGTCAAAGTCCTGACCTCAATCCCATTGAGATGCTGTGGCATGACCTTAAAAAGGTGGTTCATGCTCGAAAACCCTCCAATGTGGCTGAATTACAACAATTCTGCAAAGATGAGTGGGCCAAAATTCCTCCACAGCGCTGTAACAGACTCATTGCAAGTTATGGAAAACGCTTGATTGCAGTTGTTGCTGCTAAGGGTGGACCAACCAGTTATTAGGCTTAGGGGGCAAACACTTTTTCACACAGGGCCATGCAGTTTTGGATTTTGTTTTCCCTTAATAATAAAAACCTTCATTTAAAAACTGCATGATGTGTTTACTTGTGTTATCTTTGACTAATATTTAAATGTGTTTGATTATCTGAAACATTAAAGTGTGACAAACATGCAAAAAAATAAGAAATCAGGAAGGGGGCCAACACTTTTTCACACCACTGTGTATATATATATATATATATATAATAAAAAGTCAATATATAATTTTATTTATTTGATTGTTTGTTTGTTTATTTAATTTTTCTTTTAATCGGATGCCATTAAAGCACAGAGGTTAATTTGAAATTTATTTATTTATTTATCTATTTATTTATTTATTTATTTATTTATATAAATAAGTCCTGATTATGTTGAGCATGTCTGTCTTTTAAGCAAATTCACTTTAGATTGGGTTTATTTAGATATAATTTTCTTTTTATTGTCATTATTATTGTTGTTGTGAGGATGATGTGAAATAATTCTCGTTATCTGCTTGAACAGACGCAGTTATTATTTCAGATTTTATAAGTCTGACATTAATGAAGGCATCACACTTTCTTGTTTCTGTAAAGCGCATGAAGAAGTTAATTAGGTTTTGGGAAAACAATGACAATCAAATTATTCAATTAATCGTTATTGTGCTGCTCATAATTACCGCCAGACTCGGTGGAGACGGTGCGAGTGAGGAGGGCTTTGTCTTTACTGTTTTATTTCCTTTTTTTTATTTGCTAGATTTTTAATTCTGCCGTTCTCTCTCCCTCTCTCTCTCTCTCTCTCTCTCTCTCTCTCTCTCTCTCTCTCTCTCTCTCTCTTCACTTCATGTTTTTCATGTATCTCCTCACTCTCTCTCCAAATGTCTAACTTCAGAGACACGCTGTTTGACAGACAGCCAGGGAAAGCAGTCGACCTTCAGGTTATGCAATTATAGACAGAAAGAAGAAGGGAAGATGATTTCTGCCAGAAAAAAAAAAACTTATCACTTTGCTCTCCCTGTTGTGTGTAATAATTCACGCGTACCTGCTCATTATCATATAATGTTAGTCATAAAGAAAGCGAACGTTATGCTGCTACACGTGTGATTTGGAGTAAACAGGTGAAGGCTGAGGATTTGATGCGCTGCAGCGTGATGGAGGTGTGGAGAAAAGGCGTCGAACGTCAGCAGAGAAAGATGAGCGTTTCTGGCATAGGAAGTTGAGGTTGAGACGGCGAGGTCGTGCGATTGGGACGATAATGTTTACATTCCTGTGCTTCACCTTTAAAGAGATAAAAGATAAACGCAGGTTTATGATTATTATAGACAAATAACTGAGAAATAAAAGTTTTGGTGTAAAAAGGAATCTCAAAATAAATAAAATAAAATAGGGAGGCACGGTGGCTTAGTGGTTAGCACGTTTGCCTCACACCTCCAGGGTTGGGGGTTCGATTCCCGCCTCCGCCTTGTGTGTGTGGAGTTTGCATGTTCTCCCCGTGCCTCGGGGGTTTTCTCCGGGTGCTCCGGTTTCCTCCCCCGGTCCAAAGACATGCATGGTAGGTTGGGTGGCATCTCTAAATTGTCTAGAGTGTGTGTGTGTGTGTGTGTGTGTGCACTCTGCGATGGGTTGGCACTCTGTCCAGGGTGTATCCTGCCTTGATGCCCAATGACGCCTGAGATAGGCACAGGCTCCCCGTGACCCGAGAATAGTTCGGATAAGCGGTAGACAATGAATTAATAAAATAATTTAAATTTTTCATTGACTCATTGAATTTTAATTCAGTTAAATTTTTTAAATGTTACTAAAGTATTTACTAAACTAAAAAAGTAGAAAAATAAAATAACTATAAACAAAAACAACAATATAATAATAATAATAATAATAATAATAATAATAATAATAATAATAATAATAATGTTAATAAAAATAAAAATATTAATAAATAATAATATTAAACATTAATAAAAACATTTATTAATGATTGCTTGTCTATTTACAAAAATTGTTATACACAATTATATATAGAAAAACAACAATATAAAATTAAATAGTATAATTTTATTATATATTAGAATTGATAAATATTGTAAATATACAAAATAAAATAAAATTTTGAATTCAATTACTAAAGTAATTACTAAATTAAAAAAAAGAAAAATAAAATAACCATAAAAACAAAAACAGTAATATAATAATAACATTACATTTTGATAAAAAATTAAGTAGAAACATTTTATATGATTGCTTGTCTATTTATAAAAATTGTTATACACAATTATATATAGAAAAAGAACAATCTAATTTTAAATATTCTAAATTTAATTATTTAATTGACAGCCAGTACTATTAATAGAATTAATAAATATTGTAAGTAAAATAAAATAAAATAAGATACCTGCTAAACTTATTGTGATTATATATAAAATAGTTCTAAACCATTAAATGCTTCCTCACAGGGGTGTATGCAAACACACACACACACACACACACACACACACATATGCACACACACACACATACACACACTATTACAAGCAGAGGATGGAGATATTAATGGAAGGAGTGTGTGGTTGGTTAGGTTTTCACTGAGCAGTGAATGAAATCAGGGACTCAGGGACAAGACTGCAAACCATCATCACACACACACACACACACACACACACAAACACACACACACACACACACACACACACACACACACACACACACACACACACACACACTCTCACTGAGGTTGGTCGGCTTAGGTCAGGTGGTTGAATGCTGATGAAGCGTAGGGTCAGGAGTAACGATCGGCCACAGAAGAGTGCCCTAGGGGGAGTTAAAGGACACACACACACACACACACTCAACCCCCTGGACAATGTACGATAAGCTTCTGTAGTCTTTCTCTCCGGGATTCTCAACTTGTCTCTCTTTCTCTCGGTTTAAAAGATAATCTTTTCTTTCTTTTTCTTCCCTTCTGTCGCTTTATCAGACATTATAAACATTATTCCCTGCTCTTTATTGTTAAGGAAAGGAACCTTGAAGGACAGATGGTAGTGGACTTTGCTAAGAGGATGGACATGGCTGTGGTTAACACTTATTTTCAGAAGAGGGAGGAGCATAGAGTGACTTACAAGAGTGGAGGTAGGAGCACACAGGTAGACTACATCCTATGTAGAAGAGGCAATCTGAAAGAGATTAGTGACTGTAAAGTGGTAGTGGGAGAGAGTGTAGCCAGACAGCATAGGATGGTGGTGTGTAGGATGACTTTGATGGTCTGTAAGATGAAGAGGTCAGAGATAGAGATAGAGAAGAAAACCAAGTGGTGGAAGCTGAAAAAGGAGGAATGTTGTGAGGAATTTAGACAGAAGTTGAGGCAGGCTCTGGGTGGTCAGGTAGTGCTGCCAGATGACTGGGAAACTACAGCAGAAGTAATCAGGGAGACAGGGAGAAAGGTGCAGGGTGTGTCATCTGGAAGGAGGAAAGAAGATAAGGAGACTTGGTGGTGGAATGAGGAAGTTCAGGATAGTGTCTAGAGGAAGAGGTTAGCCAAGAAGAAGTGGGACATGGACAGGACTGAAGAGAATAGACAGGAATACAAGGAGTTACAGCGCAGAGTGAAGAGGGAGGTGTCTAAGGCCAAGCAGAAGGCATATGACGAGTTGTACACTAGGTTAGACACTAGAGAAGGAGAGAAGGACTTGTACAGGTTAGCTAGGCAGAGGGATCGAGATGGGAAGGATGTGCAGCAAGTTAGAGTTATTAAGGATAGAGATGGAAGGGTGCTCACAAGTGAGGAGAGTGTACAGAGGAGATGGAAGGAATACTTTGAGGAGCTGATGAATGAGGAAAATGAGAGGGAAAAAAGAGTAGAAGGGGTGAACTCTGTGGAACAGAAAGTAGATAAGATTAGAAAGGATGAAGTCAGGAAGGCTTTGAAGAGGATGAAAAGTGGAAAGGCAGTTGGTCCTGACGACATCCCGGTGGAGGTCTGGAAGTGTCTGGGAGAGGCAGCAGTGGAATTTTTAACTAGTTTGTTCAACAGGGTTTTAGAGAGTGAGAGGATGCCTGAGGAATGGAGAAGAAGTGTGTTAGTGCCGATCTTTAAGAATAAGGGTGACGTGCAGAGTTGCAGCAACTATAGGGGGATAAAGTTGATGAGCCATACAATGAAGCTATGGGAAAGAGTAGTGGAAGCTAGGTTAAGGAAGGTAGTGGAAATTTGTGAGCAGCAGTATGGCTTCATGCCCAGAAAGAGCACAACAGATGCAATTTTTGCTCTGAGAATTTTGATGGAGAAGTATAGGGATGGTCAGAGGGAGTTGCACTGTGTGTTTGTAGACTTGGAGAAAGTGTATGACAGGGTGCCAAGAGAAGAGCTGTGGTACTGTATGAGGAAGTCAGGAGTAGCAGAGAAGTATGTCAGAGTGGTGCAGGACATGTATGAGAGGAGCAGGACAGTGGTGAGGTGTGCTGTAGGTCAGACTGAGGAGTTCAAAGTGGAGGTGGGACTGCATCAGGGATCGGCTCTGAGCCCCTTCCTGTTTTCTATAGTGATGGACCAGTTGTCAGAGGAGGTCAGACAGGAGTCTCCTTGGACAATGATGTTTGCAGATGACATTGTGATCTGTAGTGAGAGCAGGGAGCAGGTGGAGGAAAACCTGGAGAGGTGGAGGTTTGCGCTGGAGAGAAGAGGAATGAAAGTCAGTCGTAGTAAGACTGAGTACATGTGTGTGAATGAAAGGGAGGGAAGTGGAACAGTAAGGTTACAGGGTGAAGAGGTGAAGAAGGTACAGGAGTTTAAGTACTTGGAGTCAACAGTCCAGAGTAATGGAGAGTGTGGGAAAGAGGTAAAGAAGCGAGTGCAGGCAGGTTGGAATGGGTGGAGAAAGGTGTCGGGAGTTCTGTGTGATAGGAAAATATCAGCGAGAATCAAGGGGAAGGTGTACAGGACAGTGGTGAGACCGGCCATGCTGTATGGTTTAGAGACAGTGTCACTGAGGAAGAGACAGGAGTCAGAGCTAGAGGTAGCAGAGCTGAAGATGTTGAGGTTCTCTTTGGGAGTGACAAGATTGGACAGGATTAGGAACGAGTACATCAGAGGGACAGCTCATGTTGGACGTTTGGGGGACAAAGTTAGGGAGGCCAGATTAAGATGGTTTGGACATGTTCAGAGGAGGGAGAGTGAGTATATTGGTAGGAGAATGTTGGACATGGAGCTGCCAGGCAGGAGGCAAAGAGGAAGGCCAAAGAGGAGGTATATGGATGGAATTAATGAGGATATGAAGTTAGTGGGTGCAAGTGTTGAGGATGCAGAAGATAGGGATAGGTGGAGAGAGATGATTCGCTGTGGCGACCCCTGAAGGGAAAAGCCGAAAGAAGAAGAAGAAGATTCTCTGCTTTTTATTCTCAGCTGTCTGTTTTTTTTTCTCCATAAAGCTCAGTTTTGACACCTCAGGCTCCAGTATGTTGTGTGCTTCTCAGATATTAGCGCTTCCTTGGTCAGAGAGTCAGAGGTAAGCATGGAGAGCAACTTTGGAGGGAGAGATTTGAAATACTGAAACAAACTAAGGCTTAGAGAGGAAGGGAGAATAAGGTGATGTCATAGGTGATGTCGTAATATTGATATGAACCGAAAGATTCAGCACAAAATCTGAGCATCTCATCAGCATCCACGAATTGAATCAGATGGACAGGATGAAATGTACTCGCAATTCATTTCACAGGAGCTTTTACACAAGAAATATGTGTATAAACGACCTCGTAACATCGATCCAGTTCAGATTCCAATATTTTTGGACGAGTTACTGCGATATAAGATGTGCACGGAATTTCACTGTCAAGTTTAATAACTCAGTTCATTCAATTCATTTATTTCATACTGGAAAAAAAACAATACTAAACCAATTTGAAAAATTTAGACACGCAAGATTAGCTGCTCAATTAGTAAAAAAACAATAATGCCCCCCCTTGAAAAAAAGGAGCCTGAACTGAATTGGTGTGTAGCTATAGCAACTGAAGCGCCGCAGTGGCTGAGCTGCATTAGTGGAGGATTTAACACATTTCACTATTTCACCATTTAGTTGTTAGGTCGTTTTAATTTGTGGGCGGGGCTAAATATTCATACTATTAATAGAATTAATAAATATTGCAAATAAAATAAGACACCTGCTAAACTTATTGCGATTATATATAAAATATAAATGTACCACGAACACGCTTGGCATGTGAAGTTTTAGTTCATAAACATTAACTTAGCACTAAAAATTACAAACAAGAGACCCAGAGACTGTGAAATATCGCAGTTGATCGAGATTTTTGTCTCGAATTGTGACTCCAATGATGAGTTAGTGCTTTTCTTTGTTAAATCCAGTCAGATGACAGCTTTAACGTACTTTATAGTAACAGAAGTAATCCCAAACTAACACATCCGTGTATTAGCTACGACTCAGAGCGCTGTGCTGATTAATCGCCGCTCGTGTCGTCAATTAGTCCAGAACTTTCCAGACTTTTCTAGATGTATTTTTATAACAATGGAAAGCTCTTATATATTTATACACGATCAGCCATAACATTGCGAGCAGTGCCAAGTGAAGTGAATAACACTGATGATCTCCTCATGGCACCTGTTAGTGGGTGGGATATATTAATTCAATTCAATTCAATTCAATTTTATTTGTATAGCGCTTTTAACAAAGAGCATTGTCTCAAAGCAGCTTTACAGAACATAAGAAACAATAAACATACAAACAAACAGTCCTAGTTAGACAAAATTGTCCGTAGTGAGCGAGCCTGAGGTGACTGAGGTGACTGTGGCAAGGAAAAACTCTCTTAGATGGCATTAGGAAGAAACCTTGAGAGGAACCAGACTCAAAAGGGAACCCATCCTCATCTGGGTGACACCGGAGAGTGTGATATGAACAATGTCCTTTCTGCATTAGTTGTGTGATGCAGATACAGCATGTGTAGAATGTTATGTGTAAAATGTTCACATGGGTGTTGGCAGTGCTGCTTTGAATACCCCAGTCCTCAGAAAGCAGAACCCGGCTGGAGCTGGTCCATCTCTGGATGCCACCGGAGCTGGCACAATCTCTGTGTGTCTCGGGGATGGGTAGAAGAAGGGAAACAGGTGGAAAGTAATTAGCGTAGCTGCTGTTCATAATATTAGCAGGCACTAGATGATAATGTGCATTTAATCAGATGTACTGGAGCACAAAGTTATGGGATGTATTAGGTGTATGCCTGGCTAAAGAACTGGTTTGAACTAGGGGGACTGTGTCTGAGCCCCGAACACTGTCAGGAAGTTACAAAGTTTAGGAGCTAAATACGAAAAAGCTCTACCCACTTTTGTAGACTTTGATATTCTGGGAACTACCAGAAGTCCGGAGTTTCGAGATCTTAAGGAGCGTGATGGATTGTAACGTGTTAGAAGACTGGCAAGATACGTGGGAGATAAACCATTTAGAGTCTTCTACGTAAGTAGTGCTAGTTTATAATCAATTCTAAACTTAACAGGTAGCCAGTGCAGGGATGATAATATTGGGGTTATATGACCATCCTTTCTTGACCTGATAAGGACTCTGGCAGCTACATTCTGGACTAACTGTAGCTTGTTTATTGAAGATGCAGGACGACCACCTAGTAATGCATTACAATAGTCCAGTCTGGAGGTCATGAATGCGTGAACTAGCTTTTCTGCATCAGATACAGATAAAATGCTCCTAAGCTTGGCGATATTTCTGAGGTGGAAGAAGGCTATTTTTGTAATATCGGAAATATGATTTTCAAAGGACAAACTGCTGTCTAATATTACGCCCAGGTCTTTCACTGTAGAGCTAGTAGTAATAGAACATCCTTCTAAGTACAAGTTGAATTGTGAAAGCTTCTGTGTACTGGTTTTTGGACCAATCAGTAATATCTCCGTCTTATCAGGATTTAGTAATAGAAAATCATCCAATCTTTAATAACACACTCTGTTAATCTAGATAATGTAGATATTTCATCTGGTTTTGATAAGATATATAACTGGGTATCGTCAGCATAACAGTGGAAACTATAATAGGCAGCAAGTGAACATTTTGTCCTCAAAGGTGATGTGTTAGAAGCAGGAAAAATGGGCAAGTGTAAGGATTTGAGCGAGTTGGCCAAATTGTGATGGCTAGACCACTGGATCAGAGCATCTCCAAAACTGCAGCTCTTGTGGGGTGTTCCCGGTCTGCAGTGGTCAGTATCTATCAAAAGTATCCTTTAAGTCCTGTATGTTGCAACTTACAGGACTTAAAGGATCTGCTGCTAACATCTTGGTGCCACAGCACACCTTCAGGGATCTAGTGGAGTCCATGCCTTGGCGAGTCAGGGCTGTTTCGGCAGTAAAAGGGGGACCAACATGATATTAGGCAGGTGGTCATAATGTTATGTTAAGCCTGATCGGTGTGTATAGGCATGATGGCTTTGCATGATGGCTTTCCCGTATCATTACGCTGTCATCAGTCCTCTCTGCCTTTCCGATTTCGCCCCCGAGCACCGAATTTCCTGACACTCGATCCGTCTCTGTTTATTTTATCTGCTCAAGAACTTTCCACAAGTGTGCTGTGCTGCTGTTCCTCTACACTAACAGCGTGAAAACCGCAACAATTAACCCTCATAGAGCTGCTCCTCTCACCATACACAGCTTTAAACGGTTTGGAAGCTGTTCAAAGTTACTGGTGAAGGAGGAAACACACTCGCTGAAGGAATGTGGAATGAGACTGTGGCATTGCGCCAGCCTTGAGGGGAAAAAAACTAGTTAGTGTTGAGGAAAAGTTAAAAGCACATGTTCTCACAATTAATGAAAACTTATGAAAATAACCATTTTTTTTATTAATACTGTTCAATAAAAAGAGAGGGAAATAACTGGAAAGATAAAACAAGCAACAAATTTGTACATTACATTTTTCATTTGTTTATTTATTTATAGATAGATAGATAGATAGATAGATAGATAGATAGATAGATAGATAGATAGATAGACAGACAGACAGACAGATAGACAGTCTATCTATCTATCTATCTATCTATCTATCTATCTATCTATCTATCTATCTATCTATCTATCTATCTATCAGTTTGTCTGTTTGTCAGTCAATCTATCTATCTATCTATCTATCTATCTATCTATCTATCTATCTATCTATCTATCTATCTATCTATCTATCAGTTTGTCTGTCTGTCAGTCAATCTGTCTGTCTGTCTATCTATCTATCTATCTATCTATCTATCTATCTATCTATCTATCTATCTATCAGTTTGTCTGTCTGTCAGTCAATCTGTCTATCTATCTATCTATCTATCTATCTATCTATCTATCTATCTATCTATCTATCTATCTATCTATCTATCTATAAATAAATAAACAAATGAAAAATTAAATGTACAAATTTGTTGCTTGTTTTATCTTAAGACAGACAGACAAACTGATAGATAGATAGATAGTTAGATAGATAGACAGACAGACAGATTGACTGACAGACAGACAAACTGATAGATAGATAGATAGATAGATAGATAGATAGATAGATAGATAGATAGATAGATAGATAGATAGATAGATAGATAGACAGATTGACTGACAAACAGACAAACTGATAGATAGATAGATAGATAGATAGATAGATAGATAGATAGATAGATAGATAGATAGATAGATAGATAGATAGATAGATAGATAGATAACTTGCGTCCTGATTGGTTTGTATAAATGAATGTAACACCTGTGTAACTTTCAGAAGTCACAGTGTAACAGTTAGGGAAGGAGTGTCCAGTGTCGGTGCTTTGTAACACTCAGAGGTGAAGCTGTAGCTTAATGTTTTTGTCTCCGTGTAAGAGAGAAAGAAAGTCAGAGAGCTAGATGAGAAATCGCGAATAAAATGTCTGTTATGCTTTAATAAATCAGAAAACTCTGACTCGTGGTATAAGAGGAATAAAAGATTTTGGGAAGCTGCGAATGTTAAACTGAAAAGATCTCGTGTTTACGATTGTACACCGAGTTAAACCCCGGCGTCTTCTCCGTCAGAGACGCTTTACTTTCTCCCTCGCATTAAGAGCACGTCGTTTTTATCCGAAGCCTAATTAGACTTTTAACACCGCGGCCCCGGCGGTCTCCGAAGTCTCTTTAAATTTGTGAACGCTGCCTCGAGTGAGTCCTGTAAAAACACTCCAGCTGACGGAGGCGAATTACTCCGAGGTGATTTACGAGGAGGAGACGGCCGATCGCCTCGCAGCGCATTTCATTGTTCTTCTGGCATATGTTGTTTTTTTTTTTTGCGTTTATAAAGTGTGAAATAAAGCAGGGGGAGGTTTCTCTTTATTTCTAAAGCAGGCTGCGGTGTAAACTTTTTGTTTTCTTTTATATTTAAACTGGACTTTACCAGACACTGAATGTCGAGTGCTGAGCATTCTCTGCGTTTTTTACTGGATGTTAAATGGGAATTTGAATGACAGACTGCAGGCAGTTTGTTGTCTAGCTGTCAGACTGGCTTCACACACACACACACACACACACACACACACACACACATATAGATGCCAATTATTTTCTCCGGCAATGTAGGAGGCCAACATACAAGACCTGTCAACTTTTCAAGCACACTTTCTTCCCACACACACACACACACACACACAAATCCGAGTTCAGGTCACAGTGTTTTCACTATTATGAAGCTGGACTTCTTCACCTGCTCCGTTTTCTTCGGATTGTTTTCTTTTTTGCTCGGTGTGTGTGTGTGTGTGTGTGTGTGTGTGTGTGTGTGTGTGTGTGTGTGTGTGTGTGAAATTTAAAAACGTAAACATATTAATTTTGTTAAAATCTAAAACCAGCTTGTTTCTTCGTGGATATTAAAATATTAATATTAGGACGGTATCGGGTATCTCATCGTTGCACAAGCGCACACACACACACACACACACACACACACACACACACCACAGAGCAGATGCCTCATAAATAGTGAAAGCATCAGGTTTTATCAGAAAGTCTTCTCCTCTTTCTGTAGTGTGTCACTGCTGAATAATTGATCCACCATCTTATGTTGTGTGTTAAAAAAGAAGCCCACAGTGCTGTTTGAACACTTTTCTTTCTGTTCTTGATGATGTCGAATGTGTTAACCCTTTTGTGATTCCCAACAATAGCGTGAATGTTTTGTCTTGTCTTAAAATAAAAAAAATCACAACAATCAGATGGAGTTGGACGGATTCTGATGCATCGTGCCACACGCTATAATTACGGCGTAAAAGAATTCTTTTCAATTTTTAACAGCTACTCTGTGTGTATGGATTCATCTAAAGTAAATAGATTGCAGATCGAGATCGTTGGTTTCTCATGAGAGCTGCGACTCTCTGTGTCACGAGAGACAGTGAGTGATGGTGACGAGATGTGGGCGTGGCTTGAGGGAAAACTGGAGACCTTCTGTGCTGGGATTCGACCAATCCGTCATTTTCAGTGTCTGATGGTCCGTCATTCTACTTCCTGGTTCGGTGTTTGTAAACGTTAATAGCTCAGGAAGTTCCAGAAAGTGAGGAAGGAAATAAAGATGGAATTATTACTCCTTTCTGTATATCCTGCTGGAAATGCATCTAAACTTTCTTTATTGGATTTGACCAATTAGCCATGTTCAGTGTCTGAAGCTTCATCATTGTACTTCCTGGTTCAGTGTATGTACACTTTGATTGCTCAGGAAGTAAATGTTAAACTCTGACTCCTTTCTGGATCCCTTGCTGGAGATGTATCTAAACTTTCTTGATTGGATTCGACCAATCAGTCATGTTTAGTATCTCAAGCTCCATCATTCTACTTCCTGGTGTGGTGTTTGTAAACGTTAATAGCTCAGGAAGTTCCAGAAAGTGGAACAAGGAAGTGAAAAATAAACTCTGACTCCTTTCTGGATCCCCTGCTGGAGATGTATCTAAACTTTCTTGATTAGATTCGACCAATCAGTCATGTTTAGTATCTCAAGCTCCATCATTCTACTTCCTGGTGCGGGGTTTGTAAACGTTAATAGCTCAGGAAGTTCCAGAAAGTGGAACAAGGAAGTGAAAAATAAACTATGATTCCTTTCTGGATCTCCTGCTGAAGATGCACCAAGGGTTTCTTAATTGGATTTGACAGAACAGTCATGTTTAATATCTCAGGCTCCACCCTTATACTTCCTGTTTCAGTGTTTGTAAACTTTAATAGCTCAGGAAGTTCCAGAAAGCGGATGAAGTAAATAAAGATGGAACTATGACTCCTTTCTGGATCACCTGCTGGAGATGCATCTAAGCTTTCTTCATTAGATTCGACCAATCAGTGTCCAAATCTCCGCTATTGTCCTTCCTGGTTCAGTGTTTGTACACTTTGGTTGCTCTGGAAGTTCCAGAAAGTGAACAAGGAAGTAAAAGTTAAACTCTGACTCCTGACTGAATCTTCTGCTGGAGATGCATCAAAGGTTTCTTGATTGGATCTGACCAATTAGTCATGTTCAGTGTCTGAAGCTCCATCATGGTACTTCCTGGTTCAGTGTTTGTAAACTTTAATAGCTCAGGAAGTTCCAGAAAGTGTAACAAGGAAGTAAAAATAAAACTTAAAACTTTGACTCCTTTCTGGATCTTCGACTGGAGATGCACCTAAGGTTTCTTAGTTCCTAAAAAGGTTCCTGAGGTGAAACCAAACTGCTGGTCAAATAATATTAATAATAAAAGAACCTGGGCATGGATTAAAGGTTGGTTTGTCTTCTGTGTGTGTTGTAGGTACGATATCAGGTTTGATAAGGAGGAGCATGTGCTGAGGATAAAGAAGGCATCAACGACTGACGAAGGAACCTTCACCTGTGTAGCGGAGAACCGTGTGGGTAAAGTGGAGGCCTCTGGGACTCTCACAGTGAGAGGTGAGTAAGCTGTGAAAGGGTCTGAGGAAAAATATACAGTAATAAAGATAAGTCAAGACAAGTTGAAGGCGTGGGTGGAGAAAATGGGACTGAGGAAAGATGAAGGAAAAAGAACACAAATTATTAGGTCAATATTTCAACCACATCACCTTAGTTTGTTTACATTTTCGAAACAACAAGAATTCACAGTGACCAGGAAAAAGATAAAGTCACCAGAGGGGATGAGTAAACTTGAACAGGAAACTATGACCAAATAAGGAAAGGGTCAGGTTTGGCATGAAAAAAGTCCAATTTGGTGATAATAGAAAGTTTGCCAAAAAATAAAAATAGATAGATAGATAGATAGATAGATAGATAGATAGATAGATAGATAGATAGATAGATAGATAGATAGATAGATAGATAAAATAACATTTAGGGAAAAATAATTAATTTGTTTATATGATATGTATGAAAAAAAAAAAACGGTTTAAACATTTTAGCTATGTGTTATAGCTTTTTAAGACATTATTTGTATAGAAAAATAGATCAAAATATGTTTGCTTGTTTTTTTTTACACATATAACGATTTTTTTTAATATTTAAAAAATTATGTTAGCAATACTGACCGATATTTAGTAAGTTCTATTTTTTTGGCAAAATATTAGACTATTAGAATTAGAATATTAGAGGAAATTAGGTTAAATGTTAGTTGGCGATGAAATAAGATCAGATTTGTGAACCAAAGTTTCACTAAAACCTACATCCGAGAATGAGATCACTGAGTGCTTAAGTAACACATCCACACATAAAAACCCAGTGAGTGAGGATTCTTGTATATTTTTTAATTATTTATATTTTTGGAATTGAGAGAAAAGCTGACTATTCCCCTGTCGTCCAACTCCAGAGGCACAAACACACAAACCCAATGTCTCCATGACTCCACCGTGGCCAAAACCAGTAAAGCCATTTCACAGTTTACTGGTGCAGACCGACCCTGTGATGCACAGCCGTTAATAAAAGGTTAATAAAAACATTTAGCCATAATCGCTTTCCTTTACCTCTCTCCCTCTCTCTCTCTTTACCTCTCTCTCTCTCTCTCTCTCTCTCTCTCTCTCTCTCTCACTTGCTTTCTTGTCCCATTAAATCAAATTGCCTAGGTGCTCCATGGAGAGCTTTAAAGCTGCATGGGGGTCTGGAAGACTCGAAGGGGGAAAAAAGGAGGGTGTGTGGGGTCGCCTTCAATTTTCAGGCTTTTTAATCGAGGATTTAGATGCGGTTTGATGTGCTCGGTGGAGCTAAACTCTTGGAGGAGAAAGAGAAGGGGGTGAATTTGGCGAATGGAGAGCCTGAACTCCAGTTTTCTCAGCTTTACTTCTGCATTAAACATGAAGCTGGGTCTCTGCGTCAGCCTCTCGTCTTCGTCCTCCTCCTCCTCCTCCTCCTCCTCCTCGTCTCAGTTCCTTGGCTGTCTCTCTGTCAGTGATGTACATGTTTTGCCTCTTCCTTTCTGAAAGCTGGGTCTGTGTATGTTATTAATGCCGGTCGCGTAGCTCCGGTAGCACGACTGTGAAGAGTGTCAGACTTTCACCTCATGCTATAATGAGATGATGTGAGAAGAATGTCTGGTGTCTGCTGCTGAGACGAACATTTTTTGACCCTCTCACCTCCACAGGAACTCAAAAAGTATCATTTCACCACAAGGGGGCACTAGACTAGAGCCAGGATTGATTTCACTGATTTCTCCCTTAGCTCTTTTTTACCAGATGGCAAAAAAAAATAGAATTTCCTGTGTCCATGTTGATGATTGAGTGTCTTTGTCATGTTCCACTCCACAGTGGAGGTTAATATGAAGCTCATATGAAAGTAGACACTCGGGACATTAAGAGTTTGTAGTGTTTCAGAAGGATTTCAGTTTTTAGCTTACTAGGGGTTAATATATTCATAGAAAAGTTCCAAGAAAACAAAAACGGTTATTTTTTTCCACAGAAATGTTTGTATCTTCAAAGTAAACGTTGATCTCAAACCCATTTCTGCTCTCTGAGACGCTCCGAGTGCTTGGTCATCTAAAAAGCAGCTCAAATTTCATCTTCAACCAGTACAATTTTTAAAGTGTAAGGTTATCCAACAGAGGGACAAACAAACGTGAAAAAAAGCCAACTGAAAGTCCTGACTCATTTTATATCAGATTTGTACTTATTCTGATTGAAAATGCCCCAGGGTTAAATTAGAAGCCCTCACCTGGACAGACATTAAGCAGAAGACCTTGTCCACATCCCTTGCTATCGAGACCTGCTGCGGTTGTGTTTCCCGGGACGCTACACGTTCATAGTTCATTCTAACTTTGTTGTTTTGTTTATGTTTTTTCTCCTTCCATTCTCTTCTCTTATTTTGTTCCTTGTTGTTTTGTCTGTCTTTATCGGTGTTGTGGTTTTCGTCACTCCACCATTGTCGTGTCTACAGCTCGCCCTGTGGGTAAGTACCCATCGTATGAGTCCTCCATTGCATGACCTTCCTCTTTTTTCTCCTTCTTCTTTAACACCAAACTTTCTCCTTAACCTACTAACCTGTTGGTCTGGATTATTACTAATAAACCCAAACCTCTGAAGAAGCTCTTAGGCTTAATCTTACTTAATAAGTCTTTTTCCACTGCATGGCACAGATCCTGGGGTTGTGGAACTTTCTTGTCTGTAGCTGCTCAAGATTTTTTGCCAGCATGTCCTAATAGAGCAGAAACTTTTGTTAATCTAGTTAGTTTTATTAGATTAAACCTTTCTTTTCTTCTATTCCACCACACGGTTGAATTCTGGACTCTAGATTGGTCAGAAGATGTTGATTCTTTTTCCATAACAGCAGTTCTGACCACAGATCAAAGGGTTATATTAAGGCTGCTTGTTGCCATAGCAACAGCTCATGTCCAGCAACGTTAATCATTGATTTGCTGTCATTTTCTGTAAGATGTTATTATATATTATTTTTTCTCTTGTTAATTTCAAGAAAATTAGAGACATAACATGGTGTAGGAATGACTCTTTACAGCTGCTGTGTTGTCAAAAACATTTCACAGTATTGAAAAAGTAACTATAAATGGATAAAAATGAATGATGAGCTTATTAGTAACTTAAAAATGTCTTTAAATCTTTAGTGAATTGTTGTGGTGGAAGTGGATTAAAACACTGTAGGGTGTGCAGTTATAGGAAAATAATCAACCTTAAGTAACAAATACAAGATATATGAAGAAAAATCTTTTCATTTTCTTAGCTTGTCGCTTTTTTTCCTTTTGTGATTTTTTTTTTTTTAAAAAGTTTAAAAAATAAAATGAAAATGTGAGTCATTTTGAAAAGGAAACTGCTTAAACAAACAGCTGATGATGTTATCAAAGCAGGAAATTCCAGGAAATATTTCAATATTTGGCAAAAAAAAAAAAAAGAAAAATCATGTAAAATAAGGAAAGCAAACAGTTACAAGAAGGAAATTGTAAACAGTAAACAGGAACTATGACCATATAAGGAAAGGACCAGATTTGGCAGGGGAAAAAAAGTCCAGTTTGGTGATGATGGATAGATTTGATATTTCATGGAAATATTTTAGCCTTTTCCAAAAAAAATATAAACCCAGATAAATTAAATAAACAAACAAACAAACAAACAAATAAATAGATGGATAAATAGATAAATAAATAAATAAATACAAAAAATTTAGAGAAAAATAATTGATCTGTTTATAAGATTTGTCTTCTGGTCATTGAGGGGGAAAATAATGATCCTCTAAAAAATTATTTCGTCCTCATCACTCATCATTTCTCGATTCTTTGGGTCGTTCTGCTGTAATAAAAAAACAATGAAAAACATTCTTCATTTTTTTTTTGTACAGTTATAAAATTAGACGTCGCAGACCGTCGGGCAGCTCGCTTAATCTCAGCTCTGGTGTGATTTGTGTGTTATTTCCTGTCATGCAGCTCTGTACGCTTTAAACCGTCGGACATTTTGCGCAGGTGTAGACTGTCATGGACTTGATAAAGGGACTTGAAGAGAACTTGTCCTTTCAGGGCACAACAAGGCTCTGGTTATTAATGAAAGTGAATCCTCTTTATGAAACACAGCCAAGAAAGTGAAGCTAGTGTTCAAGTCATTTCCTGCTGAGTGGAAGGAAAACCAGACTCTCCAGAAGTGCTATGTTTGGTCTGATTTAGTAAGATTTCATCTTTTTTAGATGTTTGGACTCATATTTGTAGCTTTTGAACAGAAACCTTTTTTTTTTTTTCATGCGCAGGTTTATTTCCAAGTCAACTAAATTGCAAATTAATTAAAATCTGAATCGACTCATTTGCAGGAATCGAATCAAACATACAGTGTGTGTGTAGCCGAAGCGCTCTTGAAAAGCCTTAGTGATCCAGAAATTTGTGTTTAGCTTGGATCTTAAAGCTCCTGATCAACGTGGTCTCGGATTGCTTCCAATCAACTCATTTGCAAAATGAATCGAATCTGAATCGACTCGTTTGCAGGAATCAAATCAATCAATGCTTGTAGCAGAATCGCTCTTGAAAAGCTGTAGTGCTTCAGAAATGTCTACTGGAGATGTAGGATCTGCTGAAGATGGACCAAATGGGCAGTCTGGAGATACATGAGATTGCTGTGGAAGGTTCCACTTACAGGAGAAACCATGAAGACGGCTTTGGAGTGCAAGTGATTTGATATGAACAGTTTTGCATTCAAGTTCAATCAGTGATCAGTTCAAACCAGAATTCATTTAAACAATTTTGTCCATGAAGTACATAGTTCTAGAAAAGTAATGATTTATAATCACAACCTCCAGTGAACAAGGTTTCTTCCTCATGATGTCTCAGGGAGTTTTTCCTCAACACCATCACCTCAGGCTTGATCATTAGGGATAAATAAAAAATAATTGAATAATTTATTTACTGCATTTATATATTTCTGTCCAAAGCACTATACAATTGAAATTAAATTTAACTGTATAGAATTCACAGAAAGTTTTAAACTCGTTATTGATTGTGTTGGCTTGGATCGAGGCTCAGATGAACTTTTCCCGATTTCTGCCTTCGTCTGCCTTTTACTTTTCTCCATCATTATAATTCTGACAAATTATCCTATTTTTTTTTTTTTTTTTTTTGCTTTTTGTTTCGTTTAATTACGTGACAAAGAAGGAACAAAGAGATCGGAAGGGTGCGAAGGCTTCTTTAGAAATGAAGATGGAGTAGCGGCGATGCTCTCTGTCAGGCTCCATGCTGTTCATTGTGGGAGGTATCGTAGCTTTGGGTAACTTTACCCCTCAAGTAATTGCTACTCCATCTGTTGAGGTGGATTGGATAGTCTCCCAGCTTCACGTATTTGTTTTCAGCATCATTTTTTGAACCTGGAATATCTTACCTTGCATAGTATATTTCTTCTGAATTATCGCTGTTTGATTATTGCTGAGAGGAAGCCAAAAAGCATGTTTCATGGTGGCAGTTAAACTCTAATTCATGGTGGGAACGTTTGAAGCCAACACACCACAGATCTTCTAGGGGGTAGAACAACCAGGCGATAACACTTTATCTCCATGATAACTCCCGCTGCCGTTTCCTGCCTTTGAAGAAAAATGGAGGGAAAAGCAAGCTTCTTTGACACATTGACCTTCTCATTAGCGTGACATCTGTGGTGCTTTGCACAGAAAGCCAGTCTGAGGGGAAGTCTTGAGGAGTAGCGACGGACAGTGGTGGTGCGGTTAGGTGGATGTTAGTAAAGTCTGGAGAAGGGGTAGAAGGATTTAATTGGTTCATTAGAGTTTGAGGCTTTTGCTGCTAAGAGATATAAAGAATGGAGACCTTGGCTTGTATTTGTGTCTCCTGTTGATAAATTTAATCAAAAGAAATCCCTAGGTGTAAAATGTCTTATGGGGGAAATTGGAAGAAAGCGTTGCTTTAAGTCGGAATGGGTTACAAAAATAATTAATATTCAGGAGGAGGTCTGATCAGTGTAAGCGATCTCTAAATGTCTAAAAATGTCCCATAAACCTTATTCTGTTAAAGTTGATCATTAGAAGTCACATGACCACAGCATTTTGCTAAACTCCCTGGACGTTTCTGCTTCCCTTACTCTGATACATTCTGTTAAACACCAGAAATATTTCATTTGTTCTACATTTTAAACTACTTTCAGTGAGAGATGATTGAAAAGAGAAGAACCTCTTTTCCCACAACAACACATCACTTCAATTCAATCAAAACAGACGTATATTAAACCTGCAGTTATTTCTCTAAGTCCAATCCTAATAGTGCTTTATATAACACCTTTAGCAAAAAGTTCACTCAACGCTTGAGGTGACATCCTCATGGGTACGTCTACGCTAGCTTTAGTGAGCAACTTATTCTGGCAGAACCACTCCATGTCATAAAAAAAAAACATGTACATTACTTAAACATGAACCACTGTGGGTTCTGCGGTGGCCAGTCATGCATAAACACTTCTGTACATTAATTATTGAGAAGGAGAAAAAATTTTATTTACTCTCTTTGGAGAAAGACGGCTGGACGGAGAAGTATGCGTTTACTCCTGAAAAAAAACTGAAATAATGTGTCTTTGCAAGAAAGAATTATATAACAATTTTTAACTGGGGCAGTGGTAGCTCAAGTGGTTAAGGGTCTGGAAGGTCAGGGTTCAAGCCCTAGCACCGCTAAGCTGCCACTGTTGGGCCCCTGAGCAACGCCCTTAACCCTCACCAACTCTAGGGGTGCTTTAAAATAACTGCCCCTGTGCTCTGACCCCAATTTCCTCAACTGGGATATGTGAAGAGAAGAATTCAACTGTAGTGTATGTGTTCTTCTTTAAAAGCTTTAAATTTAATCAAAATCCATATTTTAGAGTTATAATGTTATGATAAATAGTTGAGTGCAATGACTAACCCTCACCGGTGTAATGCTCGGACACTATCCGTCATTCATCCTGACTCCGCCTCCTTCTCTTCCTGGATGAATGGCTTCTTGTAGTTGCACCGGCAACATCACAGTCCCTTAACCGATAGCATGATATCTCTGGATGTCTGGTGAAGTATTTAGCTTCCTAACCTCTCTATGTTTGGTTTTCCGATCCAGCGCCACCTCAGTTCGTGATCCGACCTCGGGACCAGATCGTGGCTCAGGGTCGTACGGCGACGTTTCCATGTGAGACCAAAGGGAATCCTCAGCCTGCTGTGTTCTGGCAGAAAGAAGGTAGTCAGGTAAGTTTAAACCTTTAGCATTCATCCACCATTTTCATATACAGCAACGCTTTCTGTAATGTGATAATTACTGACGTTTCCCATTAAGGAGATTCTCCCCGTACGCTCATTATCAAACTGGTCATAATGGCTGCTTTGCACATTTTCTCTCCAATTTAATATTTTTGTCTGCATAAATAGAGCAAATTGTAGAATATCCCTCTTTCATTTTGTATGTACACATGTTCATGGTTAAATAAGACGTGAAGTAATTAAGTAATTACTGCAGAAAGAACCCATTCGCTCACACTCGATGATAATGGGCTGGACATCCATCATGTGTTCATGGTTAGAATGGTTAATTAGAAGAAACACACACACACATACACATACACACAACATACAGTCATAATTTTGCTGCATTACAGTCATTAGTTGTAAATGAATTCAGCTAATGTTCCTCTGAAAGTCAGGTTTGAGGACTGAAAAAAAGAAAGAATGTATAAAAATAATGGGTAAAAAGGGCGGGGCTGGTGCCAGCCCGATAAGCATTAAGTAGGACGAGCGCCCATTAGCAAAGCTTGTTCATTATTCTGCTAATTAGCAAAAACTGTTGAGGGAATCTGAATTAGCATCGAATCACCTCCGACTCACCTCGATCTTTCGGTTAGGTCGACTGTAGAGGGATGTTTGTTCTTATTAAAGACCAGTTTTTGATTTGTATTAGCTGGAATTTGAACTAATCCCTGAAAGACATGGGGAACAGTAACATTCTGGCCTAGATATGGGTCAGTAGTTAGAGCTGGCGACTTGAGTTAAAAAGTTATTGAGAATTGCGTTCTTCAGATAATTAAATTCAACTGCATGGAGATTTTTATTGAGTCTCAGAGACAGGGATTTTCATAGGCATCTGGACCACTGGTTTTAAACACAAGCACTCGCCTGTCAACCCATAAAAATAAAAAAAGGGATAGAAAATGCGGACCAAGGAAGCAATTTTGAAGACGTGAAATTGTTATATATCATTCTCCTGTAAAGAATACGCAATTTACAGCGTTCACCTCATCTGCATTTCTATTTTACTTGAAGTTAATTCATAATTTTATCCACAAAATGTATCTGAAATCTAAATGAATGGCTCTCAACATGAGCTCAGTTTAGCCAGAGCATATGTTATATTTAGGGATCCAAGCACCAAAATGAACTGTTTTATTAAAGGAAAGTTTAGGAACAATGCAAAACACATCATGGATGTTTTTTTCATAATGGATCAACACAGACTCAACAATAACAGCATGGAATGAGTTAGTGTTGAGTCTGTGGAGTTTATTAGTTTAGTAGTTTGGTAGATTAAGTAGTTCAGGTAGTCTCTGGTTACATGTTTACGAATCACTGCAAAGTCTTTTGTTGAGATCCACCCTCTATGTGTGGAAGTTAAAATTCTATTAATTAATGAGTCATATTTTTGTACTCCTGGTGGCCCAGTGGCAGGATCTCGCACTCTTGTTGGCCCAGGATCAATTCCCAGACAGAGAGCTAACCCAGCCACTGAAGAGTTAACTCTCAGTGCCGGTCCCAAGCCCAGATAAAGTGGGACCGTAGCATCAGGAAGGGCATCCGGCATAGAACCTGTACCAAATCAAATATGCGAACTAGTTGATGCCCAAAGAACAACATTTGTGTCCTTAATAGAGACCTTGAATAGTTATTCTTTTTATTTTACAGTAAAAATACAAAAGATTTCAACACGACATAACATATTATGTCTACATCAAACTATAGCTCTGGACCTAATATTTCCCCAGCTCCGCCCACTTTGCATAACTTCTGACCAGTGCTCAAGTCTGAGGTCTGAATAACGCACTTGTGTTCAGGCTCTGAGCTGCTTATATTCAGCACAGAGCAGGAAAGCTGATCAGATTTCCACTCAGGTTTCCATCAGCCTCACCTCCACAGGAATCCCAGCTCAGCTAACTACTCCACTTTCCTTCTCATTGTTTGTTTGTGCAGAACCTGCTGTTTCCCAACCAGCCACAACAACCCAACAGCCGCTTCTCTGTCTCACCCAGCGGAGATCTGACCATCACGGGCGTGCAGCGAGCAGACGGAGGCTACTACATCTGCCAGGCGCTGACGGTCGCTGGCAGCATCCTCGCCAAAGCTCAACTGGAAGTAACAGATGGTGAGTGATGTAGAAGGATGGAGTTGGGCTAGTTTTATTTGCTTTAGATTTTTATCTCTGTTTTTTATTACTATTATTATTTTTATTTATTTATTTTTTGTCGAAAGTGGAAAGTGCTCTATTTAATTTGTTCTCTTTTAATTGAGCTATTCATGATGACTTTATTGATATGAAATGTATATTCAATTCAATTCAATTCAATTTTATTTGTATAGCACTTTTAACAAAGAGCATTGTCTCAAAGCAGCTTTACAGAACATAGGAAACAATAAACATACGAACAAACAGTCCCAGATGTTAGCCAAAATTTTCCCTGGTGAGCAAGCCTGAGGTGACTGAGGTGAGTGTGGCAAGGAAAAACGCCCTTAGATGGTATTAGGAAGAAACCTTGAGAGGAACCAGACTCAAAAGGGAACCCATCCTCATCTGGGTGACACCGGAGAGTGTGATATGAACAATGTCCTTTCTGCATTAGTTGTGTGATGCAGATACAGCATGTGTAGAATGTTATGTGTAAAAGGTCCTCATAGTATACTTGAAAGGCACAAATTCATTCATTACAAAAAGAAAAAAAAACACATGATTTACACATTTAATTTTATTTATTTAATTAATTACATTTCATTTATTTATTTATTTATTTATTATTTTATTTTATTTTATTTTATTTTATTTATTGTTTTTTTTTTTTATTTTATTTTTTTTGCCTCTCACATGTTTTTCACATGGAATCCATTTGGAGACCTTTTTTCCATATCTAGACCTTTTTTTTTTTTTAATTTTTATATTTTCCATTTGTTTTTCCTATATGGTTTTATTTTCCATTTCTTTTTCACGTCATGCAAATTTTTGTTAGTTAATTTTTTCTTTTTTTTTAGATTTATTTTCCATGTTGTTGTTTTGTTTTTTCCATTTTTTTACACTCAGGATTTCTTTATTTGTAGATGTTTTTATTTTTAGATGTCATTATTTTATCAAATCGTTTATTTTTCAGATGATTTTTTTTTAAAATATTTTTTTAACACTCTCATGTGAAACTAAAGAGATTTTTTTAAGGGTTATGCTGACTTGGTCTTCATGCAGAAATCTTTTATCATTTTTTTTTTTTTTTTAATGTCAAACCAATTTCAACCAATGACAGGTTGGCTGCTGACAATTGTGTTTGAATTAGAGCATAAAATGTTTTATAATAGAACTGGAATAGATTTACAGGATCAAATTGGTCCAAAAATTGTTTTTTTTAACTTCAGAGTTTAAATTATAAATTTATGTTACAAAATCATAACAGTGTGAACAATACGTGATCTGAAGAAAAAGCAATAAATATTGGATGTGAGAAACCTTGAAAAGTTAAACCTCATGCCCTAAAATAACAAAAAAATACAAATATACACTGCATGTGTCTTAAAGTCATTATGTGTCTTAAACACACACACACACACACACACACACACACACACACACATAATTATAGTATTTTTGGTAGTATGATTGAAATTTTGGTGAATTTTTGGCATTTTATGTTTGAACATAATTCGTTTTGAACAATTCTAAACCACATAATGATATAATGTCTCACACACACACACACACACACACACACACACTATGTAGCAAACCCTTACAATCTTGTAAATCTTTATACTCTTTTGGCAGAAAGGTTCAGAGAAGCCGCCTCTCTCTCTCTCTCTCTCTCTCTCTCTCTCCTCCTCCCACTTCCCATCTCTCTTGTCTTTGTCCCTGTCTTTCAGTTCACCTTATTCATCTTTCCGACCTTTCTGTGATTCACGAACAGACCCTGTACTGAGTGTGTCTCCGTAGTAGGTGCACTTGAGCAGCACGTCTTTGTGCGGCGTTTCTATTGACGCCGTGGGTCGAGTTGGAATTTGTCCTTGATTTTTTTTTTTCCCTCAGCAGCATCGATTGTGCAGCATAAAGCGAACCGAGCGGCACGCTTGATGCCACAGACTCCGCTTTCTCGCAGTGTTGTTATAGCAACTACGCTATAAAGAAAAGAGGAGGAAAAAAGTTAGCTTTTTATTACGGTTTTTTTTTTTTTTTGGTTCCCAAAAATCAAAAGAATTGCCCTCGATTTCATGATGAAAAGATGTAATTCTTTTTAGCCTGCAACAAGTTTTAACCTTGAACAGGAACCATTTAAAAAATAGATATTTTATAAAGCTGCTAAGATTTATAGTACAAGGTGTTCATAAAGTCTTTTATTCCTCTCGGCATGACAGTAATTTACCGATGCTGACCAACTGTTATTTATTAGGACTCCACATCATACTTCTTTCATCCGTATAGATATACATTTAGTCTTAAGGAAAGTCCGTGAAACAAGCTAGCTCCTGATCTGGCTTACATTTTAGCAGCTTAAACAGTTGTTCCTTCATCAGCTTTGCTTTCCTCTCTCTTGAAGTTAATGATACGAAAAAAGCTCAGATCTTGTCTCCTACAGCTTTACTGCTGTCTGTTATAAGATACGATAGAAATTTATCAATCCCAAAGGAAATTTTTGTGCCAGAGACTGCTTCAGATTACAAGAGAGATAAATATAAATGAAATATAAATGGAAAATAAATGAACGACTCCATATATATATATATATATATATATATATATATATATATATATATATATATATATATTTATATATATATATATATATATATATATATATATATTCACAGATGTATTGAAAAGACCTAAAAAGGAGCTAGGGAACTATAAAGCACTGACACTGGAGACTCCTTCTCTAAATGATACATAAACGTCTTGATGCACTTGTATCTGTCTAAGTTGTTGCTATAGAAACGATAACATGTTAGAACACGAGCATTAGATACAAATAAACCTCTAATATCTGTCAGAGCTGCTGATTTAAAAAATCTGTTTATTAATTCCGACCAATCAGAATCCAGAATTCATCACGCCATGATATAAATCTTCTTCAGTTCTGGCTACTTTTTACTTTTTATGTTCATATGATTGATGTTTTTCCAAAGAAAATGCTTCCTCGTGCTGGAATGTATCGACAGGTTGTGAGAGAGTAGAGTGAAGGAAAGCAGGAGCGAGGGATTAGTGGAAAAAGCATAGTGTGAGGGTGGAGGATCACGGTCGTACCTGCAGTTCTAACAGCGTGATTTAGTGAGCCGAGGGGCAACAGGAGTCCGACAGGTTCAAGGAGAAGTGTAATGAGAAATTCCTGATGCAGACAGCACCAAGGCCCCTTTAATCTAAGAGTCCAACCATCTCCTCATCAATCTGTCATGTCATTCTTGCACACACACACACACACACACACACACACACACACTCTCTCTCTCTCTCTCTCACACACACACACACACACATACACAGACATTTATTCAGTCGAGGTTTTTTCGTCACTCCATCATGGCTTCCGAATACACATACTCGGCACCATCACTCTCACAGACAGGGATTAGATACTGTCTGATCTTAGTGACTGGCATAGCTAGCTTGAAGCTTGCTGCTGAGGATTTTAGCACTAAAAAAATCCAATTTATAAAATTCTAGAAAATCTAGGAAAGAGAAAACTTCTTTAACTGTAGCTTGAAAAAATTTTGAACTTTGGTTAAATTTTGTATATTCCTGGCTGGCTCACTAATTACATGTGAAGCCACAAGGTCCCTGGTTTGATGTGTGGAGTTTTAACTCCATGCATCTGGGTTTCTTCTGGGTTCTTCAGTTTCTTCCCTTATCTCATAAACTTGCCATTATGTGAACTGGAAACTCTCTGTCCCACCACAAATAGTAGTGAAGTTGTCCCACACAGAAATGCGTTCATTCTTACATCATTCTTACTTCATTCATGTTCTTGAGAAAAATTCGTCTTTTGCAACCCTGGCTCACCAGCAAGCCATCAATAAATAACATTAAATGTTTCTTAATTTGCAGAGATGTTACACAATGACCATCTCATACAGACAGTGAAGCTGTCCTCAGTGTGAACCTGTGCCTAAACTATCTGTTAATTCTTTAAAAATAGTCTTGATTTAAGTCCTTTTTGTTGCACATTTTGCAAATATTGTGATTTAGCAAAATCTTTATAAGAAACACCTCGATGTTTAGATTCTTTCTTTACTTGTTACACCATGACATGTCTCATACAAATAGTTTACCTATGCTACACTTGCAAAATGGCTAAGCTTTGCATTTATTCTTTAAAAGATTCTTAAATACTCCTGGCTGGCTCACCAATCAGATCTTGACACATAAAATACTATGGTGCAGTCCTTTTTCTGGTTATGTTTGTTTGTTTTGTTGTTGTTGTTGTTGTTGTTGTTGTTTTTCCCTGAAAGATAGCAACCCATGAAAATATCACACTAGTGAAATAAATGATGCTTCTTTTTGTCCTGGCTGGCTTGCCAAATAGATTTTGATGTAGAGACATGTCTGTAAATAACCCACTGTGGTGAAAGTTGTTCAATTATTTACAGAGATTGTACACAATGGGAAAAAATTAAGTATTATATAAGTAGCAACTTAGGACATGTCTTTTGTAACTCTTGGCTGGCTCAGCAATTAAATTGTGATGTACAAAATGTTTAAAACTCGCTGTGGTGAAGGTATGTTAGACCATGCAAAGCAAGTTCATTCAAACCATTTACTTGTCCCTCAAAGAATATATCAAGACTGCATGTTTATTCTTAAAAATGTTCTTGATTTGGGTCATGTTTTTTGCAACTAGTTGGCGCAACATTTTTATGTACACATCTATTTCTATTAATAAAAAATTGGTTGTGTAGATTTTCATTTATTGACACATAAATGATACGCTGTAATGTTTTCATACAAAGAGTGAAGCTTCAAGAAAAAGTAGGAAAAGACAAATTTACTATAGTCTAATAGCTCTTTTAAGATGTTTTTATGATATACTGATAGGTGATCAGCTTCAAGCGTAACTAATTACGGTCTTAAATTCAGAATTATAATTAATCCACATGACAACCTATCACCTAATGATGCTAGCTTTCTGGCTATCAGGAGGAAAGAGTGATATCTGAACATCTTTATTTGGTTTAAATTAAGCTCAGCCTAATCCTCTTTGATATATCAAAATGCCATCTTTTCAACCGCTTGCCCCGTTCAGCATTGCTTCTGAGATTTGAACAGAATAAATACCATCCTTCATGGCAAAGGTAAATGGTGGAAATCCACTGAGGCAATGTCTTGCACCACAAGAGAGGTAGAGAGGAAGAAGGATGTTAGGCGAAACAATCAGAAAGGTTAAAGGTAGATGCTGTAATTAGTACCCTCAGGTCTGCTCTCATTAATCCATAGCAGCTCATTATAACAGCCTCGAGGCCAAGAGACAATGTATTATTCACCTTTCAGAGATAAAAGCTTGCCACCGGTCCAGGAATTATAGATTATTACCTGTAATGTTAGAACCTTTTTATCCTAGCACTTTAAAAATATTAGGCCAATATTTCTCAAAAAAAGAAAGGAGAAACTGTTCTGTGGATATTTGGAAAAGCAATAGTAATACGGCCTTGACAAAAGATCACATATTCATGGACAGAATTGTAACATATTATAATTTAGAATTAGCCTTTCCTCATGCTTTGCAGGATTTTAACATACATTTTAACATTTAACATACCTCTCATAACCACAGACTATTATAGTACCATATATTTGAAAAAAAAACAACAACTAGAGAGGCTCCTGTAAATGTCAAAGAAACTTGCTAGCAAACCAGGAAAAAGCTAGCAAACCACCTTGTTACCACGACATCAGTGAACAAAAAAACAAGTAAGCTATTCTCCAGCTTCTTCCCTGAAAGCAAAGCTATGGCCGTAAGGTCGACCCACAACATCTGTAGCTAGATCTGACATTTTTCTGCTTTGAGATATAGAAATTTATCTCCGCCTATCACCTTGTTAGGACAAACCTGGTGGCTAAAGATAAAATTTTCACATTTCAAGAAGTTGTCATGTTTTTGGTGTAAATGGGGAACTCCTATAGATGCTTTACTCAAATCCTACCAGGCCTTCTGTACATATCTAGGGATACTGGGATTACCAGCAAGCCTCCTTTTCACCTTCATCATCATCACCATTTGGTTTCACCATCATCATCCTGATTGGTATCATGGTGAGTCCATAGTCTATCTCAGGAACACCGGATGCCAGCTGGGAATGCACAATGGATGGGATTGGGGCAGTTTAGTACAGTTAGTCCACCTATTAGCATGTTTTCTGGTAGGTAGGAGGAAACCTGGAGAACCTGGTAGAAACCTACACAGACACAATGCTTTCAAGCTACAACTGAAACTGGATTTTTAGAAAATAAATATAAGATTTCCCTGGTACCAAGTTCATTGTGTAAACTAGCTGAATAAAATGGAGTTCTCAAGAAAATTTTGGATCTTTTTTTAACGGGTTCTACTAAAGGTTTGCAAAGAACAAACTGACTGTAATGTTAGAAGGATCTTTGAGGTTGTGGTAAGAAAAAAGCAGTGGTGGATCAGCAACTGCTGAAAAAGTCGTGAGTTTGAATCTCAATTCTACTAAGATGCCACTGTAGCTTTGGATAAAAGCATCTACCAAATCATTTACATTTTTAATGGCATTTGGCTTATGCTTATCCAGAGCAACTTAGGTTTATCTTATTTATACAACTGAACAACTGGTTTAAGAGCCTTGCTCAGTGGTCCAGGAGTAGCTTTCAATGATGGCAATGATGGCATTTGCCCAATAGCACCAGCAGCCCATTGTCTAACCACTCAGATACTTCTCCAAAGTAAATGAAATATTGCCCCTATTATTGGTATGAAAGGGGTAAATACTGTTTTTCTTTCTTGTTTGGTCAGTGTTGACAGACAGGCCACCGCCAATCATCCGGCAAGGTCCAGCCAATCAGACCCTGGGTGTGGACAGTGTAGCTCTGTTAAAATGCCAAGCATCTGGAGAACCTGTTCCCACCATCAGCTGGCTGAAGGATGGAGTGAGTCTGCTGGGTAAAGATCCTCGCATGTCCCTACAGGAGCTTGGCAGCCTTCAGATCAAGAATATACGGGTAAGAGTGAAAAAAAGCACTTCTTTGTAGAAAGCTCGGTTTCCTTCTTTCCTTCCTGTCGGTTTCTTTTCCTTCACCTTTTCAGAGTGCTGTATAATATTAAACATAACCTCGCTTGGTGTAATGTAATCTTCTTTGTAGAAGGCAAACTTTGATAGATGGGAAAACACATGCGTCTTTATTTATTGTGTGTATATGTGAAGCTGGCTGTCAGACACTATGGGTGTCTAAGTATGATGTATAAGCTTAGCTGTATTCAATCAGATATTGGTAAGACACAGCACACTCAGGCTGAGGGAAATCATATTGCATTAAAGAGATGAATGCAAAATATTGATTTCGGTAAATTGTTTGATACTATCACTTAGTTATATGACAGGTCTCCCAAGCATCATTTGTGGAAGCTTGGACAGAGTCCAATCACGTAGATCTATCCATACACACACATATACTACTATATTGAATTTAAAGTCCCCACACCCCCATTTGTCCTCGATGGAATATCCATTATGGCTGACAGAGCTGCCCAGCACTGACATTTTATCTAATAAATGAAGGCAAGGCGCAGTGATGAAAGGTAACAAACAATGCAAGGAAGATTACATAAAGGCAGCAGAGGATAGACGCCAGCTGTCAGCAGTCCAGGAAGGTTTCAGCCACTGCCCTTTCTAAGCGCATTAGCCTACCTTTTGTTGCAGTTAGAGGCACAGTTGGTAAATTTGCCAGCCGGGTAAATGCTGGAGTGTACACAGCAGAATTCATTAACCACATTAGCATCAGCACTTACCACAAATTGGTCCATGTAAATCCACATAAGATATAAAGCTTACACCAGTGTTCTTGCTTTCTCTGCCCTGCGACACAGCCGTGGTCCTCTTGAGATGTTGAGTTCATTTTAAATTAAGAGTTTTTGAAGGATTTTAAATTATCTGTTTGCAGCTTTCCGATTCTGGGATCTACACCTGTGTGGCTGCTAGCTCAAGTGGCGAAACGTCATGGAGCGCCTTCCTGGAAGTGAAAGGTACTCCATACGATAAACAACAAGTCAATGAGCGACAAGTCAGACATGATGCTTGATGTTTGTCTCTTCTAGGTGTGACCAGAGTTCCAATGAGAAAACACATCACCTGCGTTTAAAAAGTATTAGTTTGATTCTAGGCTCCATATGCTCACTAGAGGGATCAACCATCTCTACTACTTTATTAAGCTTTGTTTTCTTTTGGGTTTTTTTGGCCATCAAACAGTAAATGGGATCTAATTGGAGGTAGGAACGAAAGTCGCTCAATCACGGTAATCGTTCAGGCTGACAGTTTGTATTCGTGACTAATTTGTCATAACTAATTTGCATAGTATTGAGAAAACTAAACGCTTTGACACTTGACTGTGTAAATGCAAGGTAATCTTATCAAGTTATCATGTCCAGAAGCACTTCTGGTCACTTCAGTGAACAAATAGATCATCTAATCTTTTCTCTTTTCTCTCAGAATCTGGTGGGATGGTGCTGATCAAGAACAGAGAAGAGGGAGAACTTCCTGGTCCACCCTCCAAACCTCAGGTCACCGATGTCACCAAGAACAGCGTGTCTCTGTCCTGGCAGCCGGGCCTGGCCGGAGGCTCGCCCATCACTTCATATGTGATCGAAGCATTCAGGTATAGATGAGTGGAGAGGGATTTGGCATCTGGCTTTGGTTTGAGCCCCTCAAATAAAATAGCCTATAATGGCATCTTTTAGCAGGTGATTACACATAAAACCTGTAATGTGGATCTAATCTGCGGCTCTCTTAATGTCAGCTACTTTGCAAAGTCAGTATTCGCAATTTGCCTTTGAGTAAATTACCTTCCTAATGTTCAAATGAAGTCATCAGGTCTTTATTGGAGTCTAACTCATTTGTGAAATGGATTTTTTTCTGCATCTCTCAGCCAATCTGTGAGTAACAGCTGGCAGACGGTAGCGGATCACGTTAAAACCACCCAGTTCACCGTTAAAAGCCTTCGACCCAACACCATCTACCTGTTCATGGTGCGTGCCGTCAACTCACAGGGCCTAAGTGATCCCAGTCCCATGTCTGAACCAGTACGAACCCAAGGTAACGTCCTCCATGTTTTTTAATACATTCATATTTTTAAGTGTGAGTACATAGAAATAGAAGTTTTCTGATTTTACTCCTGATGAACTGAGTGGACCATTTTACAGGAAGTGCGTAGGGCAAGACGTTCTATAAACCACTTTGTGGTAACAGAGAGGTCAGGAATTGCTTTGACGGTCTAATGGTCTAACCCGAATGGGTTAACCTGTACTCTAACCATCAGATAAACCCATTAGGTCCCAGTTCAGAGCAAACATCTTTCACTTTTGGAGTTACTAATCAAGTTTGGGTTGTCCCTGCTACCTTAATGATCATAACTGAGAGAAATAGCCAACCTCAAACTGGAAACAGATTCGATTAAAATGCCATGAAGCTCCCGGTCTGTTCATTAGGTCTGGACTGGAAGGTCTTAGTGCGGAGTTCAGGTATGCTGCTTTAAACCACAGCACTATTCAATTCTGGATTCTGATTGGTTGATTTATTTTCTGTAATTAGCCATAATTCTAATCCTGGGGTTATATTGATGCACTGTTTCTATCGTAACATCTTGTAGAGACTAATAGGGTGAAAACGCCACATAATCCATAGCTAATTAATGGATTAATATACATGTTATTAAACAAAGAAAAACGTTTGGTTATGTGGTGAAGTTTTTGTATCTCCCTCCAAGCACATACAGATACAAGTGGTTTTCTTGCTACTGGTTTATTCAAAGATCTTCTTCAAATCCACCATGAAAACTAAACTAAACACATTGGCAACAAACACATTAAACACACAGTGAACAGTTTTCACTGAAGACACATTTACTGTATCTAACATTCATGGAAGGAGTCTCCAGTATCAATGCAGTAACTTTGTAACTAAGTTATGCAACAACGTTTTTAGGACTCTCAGAACTTCGTAACATGATAAATAGAGTGTTTTTTTTTTTATTTTGAGAGAGCAGAAATAGAGACTGATAAGGACACAACTGTTTATAGCTTTTATAATGCAAGTGCTAACAGTAACCTGTCTCACAGACGTCCCAAAAATTAGATAAAAAAAAAAAAAAAAAATCAAATCTACAACATATCTGAGAAATGATAATATTTGGAAAATTGCAATTGCTAATCAACTTTTTTTTACATAACATCCTGTTTTTATTAGGAGTGCAGTATATATTAAATGTGTATGTATGACTAGTAAGCTGGTGAATCTAACATCTTTTTATCTTCTGCAGATATCAGTCCTCCAGCGAAAGGTGTAGATCACAGGCATGTACAGAAAGAGCTGGGCGAGGTCATCGTCAGGCTACACAACCCCGTGGTCCTCAGTCCCACCACCATTCAGGTCACCTGGACCGTAAGTCTGACCTTTCAGAACATTCAGTACTCAGTGATTCAGTGTCAAGTTTTGATGGTAGAAATGAACACAGAATCAAGCAAACTCTGCGATATTTGGAGGAAAGACCTCTTCCATTAATGTGTGTGGAACATGAGTACTCATGAGCTCTCATAGAAAGTCATTACCCATATGTCTGGTAGTTTAAAAGAAGAATTGATTTCAGCAATTTAAGCAGTTTTCTGCAAAAATAAAAAATAAAAAGAACAAAAAAGCTCTGCAAGATAATTAGCATTTTTGGGCATAACAATCACAAAAAACCATCCATGAAATCCTGAAGGCACTGCAAATTCTGCTCCAGGCTTTCTCGCTTCATCACTGATTCTTAAACTGCTGTATAAATTGATGTACAGTAGAAACTCTTTGTCTTTGATAAAGTGCCATTTTGATTAATTGCCGATGCTGACTCAAATACGTCTGGAGGAAGGGAACATGTTCATGATTGCCCCGTCAGTCACACGCAATCAACACGGAAAAACACCAGCAGCCATCTGCAGCTTCATCAATCAAAAATCGGATTCTCTTCTCCGTGAAGAAAAGTGGTTAAAATATAATAAAAGTGAGGTGTGATTAATCGCAGGTTCATCATTCAGAACGATTACTGCATTTTTACACAGCCTCGGAGGTCTACCTTTTTTTGAAACGTTATCTCACACTTTTTTAATTTGAGAGTTTACAGATGCAAATTCAAATAAAATTCTTTCGACAGAAAAGGAAATTCACCGAAGGGGAAAGGACAGAGCATGTAAAAGATGTGCTCCTGGATGTTGTTAAATTGATCTTATATCTAGACATACATTCATAAGCCTTGGTCTTGTGAGGCAATAGAAAGCAAGGGGGTGGGGCTATGGGCTGGTTAGAAGGTAAAAAAAAAAAAGTTGTTTATTATTAAATAACATTTGCTTTTTCTTGGTATTTATTTATTTATACACGCCTAGAAAAAAATATATATATATAGAAATGTTGCCTCAGTAATTCAATGCTTTTAGCTCAGAAAATTCTGTTAATATATTTTAGAGCAAACTACAGACTTCAAATATAAATTTGAACCTTTATATATTTGTGTGGTGAAATTTACTTTTGTTTTATTTTTTAATAATCTAGAGTTAGTATATAAGTGTATGTAAGTGTGTGTAAGTGTACTCAAGCTTATTCAGGAATAATATTCAGGAATATTCGAGAAATTTGAAATCATTGCCCATCGTGTCCCTCAGGCAGTCAGGTCTCTTTTCTGTAAGCATCAAACTTTTCAGCATTCCTGAAAAAATTATTTAAGAAAAAGTTGGAAAGCAGCGGTGAGGAGCATCGATGAGAGGAAGCATTCAGCTGATTTAATTTGGCTAAAGGGGGGAAAAAAACAGCTGTTTAATATCTCTGCCTGAGCGCCGAGCGATCTGCTGCCCTCCAGCTGAGCAGCCATTAGGGTGAGTTATGCCTCGTTATGTCCTTCTCTCTGAAAAATCCCGCTCTTTTCCTGAGCGGCGGCCGGCGAGTGATTCGAGGTGGCATTCATCTGCTAGTTTGATGTGATGATGGTGCAGATGTGATATTGAAACTGTTGGTGTCTTGCTTTATACTCGCAGTAAACTTTATAAGAATTTTCATGAAAATTAGTTCATATCCTACAAATTTGTGGAAATGTAAGTATAAAGAGACCGAAGTTACTTCAAATTGTAGAATGAGACACTGTAATTAAGACAAATTAGACTAGACAATCCATAAGAATAAAATTAATGGCATACAAAAAAAGAAGAATGTGTGTATGTCTATAGTAACTGATGCAGTGGCTGAGCTGCGCTATTGGAAGATTTAGCCGGCTGTGCTTATGAGGTGTTTGCTTGCTTTATGTTCAGTTCTCTGAGGTTTTGTGGGCGTGGCTATGTATATATCACCTGAGCCTCGAACATGATTGGTGAATTACATCCGATTGGCATTTATCAACGTTCACACACACAATGAGAAACGTGGAATTTTTTGTAAATCGTACATGAGTTCGTAGTTCGGTTTGGCTGCAAAAAAAAAAATGTGACATGACTTTAAACCAATGTGAAATAATAATGCATAAGATTTATAACATATATATGCATATGAAATTCTGACCTAATTGTTATTGCTAATTTAATAATGTAATTGAATTTAAATTTCCCAATGTTGTTTTCGTGAGCCTTGAGAAATGCAGAGATATTTATTAAAACACAAAATATATATATTTATTAAATCGCTTTCATTTTTTTTTTTTTTTATTTACAAAAGCAAGTCAAGGTGTAATGAACTCTTATGATGCTTTATAATGCATGATAACTCTTCCTAATGTAGAGTAAGTATAGTTCATAAATATTTACTATGCATCAAGGCTTACAGGAATTTTCTGCTTCCGGAAATAATTCCCTGGATGTCATGGTCATGATCTTGTCTCTTGCCCAGAGGTTTTCCCAGGCCGTGTTGTCAGTAGTGATGGCTGATGTCATGCAGCTTTTACAGATCATGTGGGTTTTGTGTATGTATTCCAGGGAGGGGTCACTAAAAGCTTTTTTATTGAAGTTCTACCAAGTGAACATGAGGTTTCCTGTAGATCTTAGCTTTTGCTCAGGCACCGAGGCTTTTAAAATAAATGCAGCGATTACTCCACGTGAACGGAGCTCGGTCTCATCAGTCATGCTGGAATTAATAGCTTCAGGATTATTATGTGCAGGAAGATTGATGAATAAAATGTTAGCGTACACGTTTGTCGTTTTGTCATCTCTGTGCTCACAGGTGGACCGCCAGTCTCAGTTCATCCAGGGTTACAGAGTTTTGTACAGGCAGGTGTCGGGGCTGTCGTCTCCGGGGCCGTGGCTAACCCAGGACGTGAAGGTTTCTTCTGAGAGGACCATCGTGCTCCCCTCGCTGAAGAAAGGCATCGTGTATGAGGTCAAAGTTCGACCCTACTTCAACGAGTTCCAGGGAATGGACAGTGAATCGAAGACGGCGAGGACCACAGAAGAACGTAAGACGCCATAAATACAAACGTGTATGGTGCTTTGCAAAAGTAATCACCCCCCCACCCCACCCCACACACACCTCCTTGTTATGTTCCACATTTTGCTTCACGTTATGACCTGAAATGGACATTATGGTGATTATATTGATACAAAATATTCCTGTGATTCCTTCTCTGACTAATCCCTGATTTCCCCGGACACTGAGGTTTTAGAGAACTTTCACAAAGTGCTCGATTTTGCTGTGGCTTGATTACATGTCTAAAAAATATTGGCATGAGAATGCCTTTTTTCTTCCTCATGCCAATATTTTTTATACATATAACCACTATAAAGTCAGTTTCGGTGCCATCAGAAGTGACTGGAACTGGCATTTGTTCCTGAAAGAACCCAGAGGTTGTTTTCTGGTCTTACTGGTGTTACTGGTTCCAGTTCAAACTAATAACACTAAGTAGTTTTTGAAAACAAGCAGCAGCTTCAAAAATCAAGCATTTTGAGAACGTCCACTAAAACCTCAGTGTCAATCGGGGATTAGTCAGAGAAGGAAGCACGGGAATGTGAAGAGTTCGATTGTGATCCGAGGCGGTGTGTATTTACACACCCTGCATATTGATTTCATTTTGTTCCTGTTATTATTTTGCACTTTGTGTTCGGTTTCATTTAATACCGGGTGTCGATGACAATGTTCAAAGGAGCTTAATACGCGGTCTGGGCAGAAAGCCGGGATCCGCCGTGCGAGCGAGCATATGCCAAGTGTTTTTGGCTGGAGGTCTGTCGTAACACAGCATAACACACACAAAACACAGTAATGCTCTGTTACGAGAATATTCTCACTGCATTACTGCCGTTCCAGAGACATTTGGTCTTCAGTGCATACAGCTTTTCGTCTCATATATAAACATCCAGGTTTTGGATATCCAGATGTAGGACATCCTCCTAAATTCCCATCAGCTAACAGGATTAAACAACCCTTTAACCCTTTTAACTAGTACATCAGTACCGTCAGTAGAGACATTTTCATTCAGTATAAAAGAATGAATGATTTTCTGGCCATAATTCTGATATAAAATTAGTAAACTGTTGTGGGATATTTTTACCTCACCGAATTTTACTGGTTGAAGATGAAATCTGAGCTGCTTTTTAGATGAACAAGCACTTGGAGCGTCTCAGAGAGCAGAAATGGGTTCGATATCAACATTTACTTTGAAGATACAAACATTTGTGGGGGAAAAAATAACCGTTTTGGGTTTTTTTGGAACTTTTCTATGAATATATTAACCCCTAGTAGGCTAAAATACGGAAATCCTTCTGAAACACTACAAACTCTTAAAGTCCTGAGTGTCTACTTTCATATGAGCTTCATATTAACCTCCACTGTGGAGTGGAACATGACAAAGACACTCAATCATCAACATGGACGCAACAACAAACAGGAGGAAATAACATTTTTGGGCCTCTGGGGAAAAGATTTAACTGCTGTTATTCTGAGTGCATGGAGACTTTCAAGAGAAAGCTATGACCACACACCTACACACACGCACGCACACACACACACATCAGAACTGACCTGCTGCAGTGCTCATGTCACGAACAATGTCAAAACAGGGGCATGTTTTTTATTTTTTGTTCCTGCAGCTTTCTACACCACACAGTAGTGCAGCACTAAAGTGTTATAAGCCACATCTCCAGATTACAGGTCTGCCACTGTATACAAACGAGCAGAAATCAGAAACACACACACGCGCACACACACACACACACACACATATACACACACACACACAATTTGGAAGCTTAGAGAGGTCTCTGTTCAGAGAGTTTAATCAGCACCAGGCTCATTTGTTATCCTGAGTCTGAGTCTTGTCCCTAACCTCATGCAATACACACACACACACACACACACACACACACACACACACACACACACACTTTCTCTGTCTCGAATCGTGTGTCTCAGCAGCAATTACCAGGTGCAGATAAAACCAAACTGTGCCCTGGACTGGATGTGTCCTTGTTTATTTATTTATTTATTTATTTATTTATTTATTTATTTATTTATTTATGTGATGTTATAGGTTAAATTAGGAAAAAAAAAAGAAAGAAAAAAAGAAAAAAACTCCTTACTGTATTTTATACTTTCTCCAATTTTTCTTTTTTGGCTTTTTTGTTCAACTTTTCTCTACATTCTGAATGAGGAGAAATTGATTTTTTTTCCTAGTTTTAATGCATTTTTAGGCTAATGATGAATCTCTATAGCGTATTAGATTGAGCTCGTTAATATAAACAGACAGAGGACGTGAATGAACCAATCAGATTTGAGCATCCACTGAGAAACAGTCACATAAATAAAACCTCAGAGTTTTGCTGCTTGTTTTTTCATCGCATTATACAGGAGAAAAACAAGTTAAAGAGCTTCTACAAATGCGTGTGTAATGACTTTGCGGATGAATTTGACATAAACGCACCTTTTACAGGCGTAAATAAACAAACTCTTCCCTCCAGACCGCCGCTGCCGAGGCGCTACGACGGACGCGTTACAGCTAAATCATACATCACCCTGCTAATGGCGCTATTAACACGGCCCGCACCGTCGCCCTCTAAATGAGAACTTTGTATTGTTTGGCTCGGATAGAGCGTAATGACGAGCTGCTAAATGATTCGCAGCATTAACTTTGAATGACATTGAGCACGTCGTGAGAGCCGAGAGATTAAAGTCACCTGCAGGACTGGAGTTAGCTTACGGCTGCTGGGGTGGGGGTAAGGTGGGGTGGGGTTGGAGGGGGCGTTTATTTTTGGTTGTTTGGCTGTAATTCGGCGCCGTTGTGAGAGTTTAGATGGTTTTGGCATGTGTGTTTGTGAGAGACAGAGAGAAACAGGGGAGTGAGAGAAACACAGAGTGAGATAAGGAGAGAAAGAGAGATTGGGGAGAGAGAGGGTGGAAGAGAGGAGGAGGGGGGGGAAGAGAGAGAGAAAGAGAGAGTGGGATGGAGAGATAGTGAGAGAGAAAGGGAGCAGGATGGAGAGAGTGGGGGAAAGAGAGAGGGAGAGCAGGAGAAAGAGGGAGAAAGAGAGAGATCCGGATAGAGAGAGAGAGAGAGAGAGAGAGAGAGAGAGAGAGAGAGACATAATTGAGCTGTCAGTATTCTGTTGTGTTGTGACTTTCCAGTCTCCCAGAGCGGGAAATGAATTTTTTTTTAAATAAACATTTTTCCACCTCTCCTACAGAAAGTGTTATTTTTGGTGACACCATGCCATTACTCCTTTCAATCCCCCAATCGCCCAACCCCCAATACCCCCCCCCGCCACCCCCCGCTGACTGCCGGCGTCTCCTCACCTTCAGTGTGTGTTAAAGCTGAAGCCCGAGGTCCTGCCACTCTCACCACCAACACCACACACACCTTACTTTTATTATCTTTTCCTCCTCACCCACAACCTGCTGTCATCTGTCCAGAGGGTTAGGCTTTCTTCTTCTTCTTCTTCTTCTTCCTCCTCCTCCTCTTCTTTTTCTTCTTCTTCTTCTACTTCTTCTGCTTCTTCCTTTTCTTCTTCTTCTACTTCTTCTTCTTCCTGTTCTTTATCTTCTTCTTTCTCTTCTTCTTAAACTTCTTCTTCTACCTTTTCTTTTCCCTCTTCATCTTCTTCTTCCTCTTCTTCTTCTTCCTCCTCCTCTTCTTTTCCCTCTTCATCTTTTTCTACCTCTTCTTTTCCCTCTTCATCTTTTTCTCCCTCTTCATCTTTTTCTCCCTCTTCTTCTTCTTCTTCTTCTTCTCTTCTTCTACCTCTTCTTTTCCCTCTTCATCTTCTTCTTCCTCTTCTTCTTCCTCCTCCTCTTCTTTTTCTTCTTCTTCTACCTCTTCTTTTCCCTCTTCATCTTTTTCTCCCCTCTTCATTCTTTTTCCCCTCTTCTTCTTCTGTTCTTCTTCTTCATCTTCATCTTCTTCTTCTTTTTCCTGGTTCATCCCTGTGATCTGTAAAAGCTTCCTTTCTCTTACAATTTGCTCCAAAAACACTGAATCGTTGGTGATGTCTCTCCGGCTCTCTCTCTCTCTCTCTCTCTCTCTCTCTCTCTCTCTCTCTCTCTCTCTCTCAGTCTGTCTATAACAAAATAAATATACACAAAATCGATGTTGGGTTTTCAAGAAAAAAATATTTAAAAAAGAATCCCCTGGCTCGAGACATCAGGAGGACTGAGGATATTACAGCGTAGTGAAATGTGCCGGAGTTTCAGTGTCAGCTTCGACCCTCACGTGCACTACGGCCTCCGATAAACCCGACTTCTCCTTCAAGTATCTCAGAGAGAGAGAGAGAGAGAGAGAGAGAGAGAGAGAGCTGCAGTTCCACCTGTTCAGACTGCAATACTTTTTGATCTCTCTTTCTGTTTCTCACCTCTTTCTTGCTCTGCTCTCCTCTCTCTAAGTCTCTCGCTCCCGTCTGTTTCTCTCAGTCTCTCTTTCTCCGTCTGTTTCTCTCTGTCTCTCACTCTCCATCTGTTTCTCTCAGTCTCTCTTTCTCCATCTGTTTCTCTCTGTCTCTCTTTCTCCATCTGTTTCTCTCTGTCTCTCACTCCCCGTCTGTTTCTCTCAGTCTCTCTTTCTCCGTCTGTTTTTCTCAGTCTCTCTTTCTCCATCTGTTTCTCTCTGTCTCTCACTCTCCATCTGTTTCTCTCAGTCTCTCTTTCTCCATCTGTTTCTCTCTGTCTCTCTTTCTCCATCTGTTTCTCTCTGTCTCTCACTCCCCGTCTGTTTCTCTCAGTCTCTCTTTCTCCGTCTGTTTTTCTCAGTCTCTCTTCTCCATCTGTTTCTCTCTGTCTCTCACTCTCCATCTGTTTCTCTCAGTCTCTCTTTCTCCATCTGTTTCTCTCTGTCTCTCACTCCCGTCTGTTTCTCTCAGTCTCTCTTTCTCCGTCTGTTTCTCTCAGTCTCTCTTTCTCCGTCTATTTTTCTGTCTCTCTTTCGCCGTCTGTTTCTCTCTGTCTCTCACTCTCCATCTGTTTCTCTCAGTCTCTCTTTCTCCGTCTGTTTCTCTCTGTCTCTCACTCTCCGTCTGTTTCTCTCTGTCTCTCTTTCTCCGTCTGTTTTTCTGTCTCTCTTTCTCCGTTTGTTTCTCTCTGTCTCTCTTTCTCCGTCTGTTTCTCTCTGTCTTTCACTCTCCGTCTGTTTCTCTCTGTCTCTCTTTCTCCGTCTGTTTCTCTGTTTCTCTTTCTCCATCTGTTTCTCTCTGTCTCTCACTCCATCTGTTTCTCTCTCTTTCACTGTCTGTCTGTCTCTCTTTCTCTCCTCTTTCTCATTCTGCTCTCTTCTCGCTGTATTTCTCTCTCTCTCTTTCACTATCTATCTTCTCTCTTTCTTTGTGTTTCTCTGTTTCTCCCTTTCTCACTTTGCTCTCCTCTCGCTCTGTCTCTCTCTCCATCTGTTTCTCGCTCTCACTGTTTATCTGTCTCTCTTTCTTTTGCTCTTTCTGTCCCTCCCCTCTCTCTCTCTCTCTCTCTCTCTCTCTCTCTCTCTCTCTCTCTCTCTCTCTCTCTCTCTCTCTCTCTCTCTCTCTCTCTCTCTTGGCCATTATATTCTTTTGCTTTTGCTCTCTCCACTTATTGTATTTTAAGACTGACCCAATTAATCTGAATCGCACTGTCCCAATTTGGGAATCTTCAAAATGATTCAATTAAATGATTCGATTCAAAATGATTCAATTCAAAATTCCAAATGATTCAATTAAGTGATTTGATTCAAAATTCAAAATGATTTGAACATTTTTGAGGTCATCTTCCTGTTTGAAGCTGACCACACCCCCTTAGGTGATGTCAGATTAATTAAATTACGTTACTTCTATTAAGCAATTCCACAAAAAAGGCTTGAGTATCATTAGTTCTGACTTTCTTTTACCTGAGAGATAATAAATGCTGCTAAGTTTCACTGTCCCAGAAACCCTTGGTAGGATGTTCCTTAGGCAGAACCATATGTAGGGCAGGTAATTTATCAGTACTGTAACATACAGGAATTACATGAATTACTGGAAAGATTCACCAACGGGGCATTGGTGGCTCAGTGGTAGGTTACTCGCCTATCATGCGAAAGGCCCGGGTTCGATTCCACCCAATGCCTCAACCCCAGCCACTGGATGCAGTGCCGGTCCCAAGCCCAGAAAAATGGGAGGGTTGCGTCAGGAAGGGCATCCGGTGTAAAACATTTGCCAAGTTGTTGTGCGGACCAGTTGGTCCGCTGTGGCGACCCCGAACAAGGAGCAGCCGAAAGCAACTGGAAAGATTCACCAAAAGAACCACATTCCTCCTCGAGTTGTCTGTCAGCATCTGTAAAATGAGTAGCAGTAGTATTTAGGAAACATATGATGCAGAAGGTTTGGAAACCTTTGGGTTTGTTCCAGGACATTTTACTTATTCTCTCTCTCTCCCTCTCTCTCTCCTCTCCCTCTCTCTCTCTCTCTCTCTCAGCTCCCAGTGCTCCTCCACAGCAGGTGACGGTTCTCCCAGTGGGTAATCAGAACAGCACCTCCATCAGCATCTCCTGGGACCCGCCTCCTGCCGAACATCAGAACGGCATCATCCAGGAGTACAGGGTATGAGCAGATACCCACTCACCTGCTACACTCACCTGCTGTACTCACCTGTTGTTTACACCTGTACGAAAAACGAATTCAGTTGATATTGCTCTTCTGTTCCGATGCATATTGATATCGAGCCTTTTAAACACATTAAATGAAACTGCATGAAATTAAATTACATTAAATTAATTAAATGTTGGTGGTATTAAAAACAAATTTTATTGAAATTATAATAATAAGCAACCTATATACAGAGAAAATTCTAAAATAATTAAATCAATGAAAACAAATAAATACTGAATTGATTAATTAAAAAAACAGAATTTCAACAAAAATAAATAGCAAACAAATTATGGTGATATAATTAAAAAGATATATAAATAATTACATTCTATGTTTTAAATAATTAAACAATAAATTTTATCGCAAATTAAATTGTAAAATAAATAAATAAATATATTAAATAAATACAATGACATGTATTTAAAAAAACAAAACAAATAAGGGACCTAAATCAAATGTACAAAAAAAATCTGTAAAAGTATAAATGATTTTAAAACAGAAAATAAGACAAAAAAATTTTTAAAAATCAAAATTCTGTGGAACATTATTATAACATTTATATTATATACATTTTAAAAATTTGATTGTGGAAAAAATTGATTTATATTGGTTTAATTTTTTTAAAAAGTGCACATTTTCCAAGAGGTATCTAGATGTTTCATGTCTACTGTATACGTATGTACAGTAAATATGTGTGTGTAATCGAATAAATATATATACATACTCATTGTCTTGTTATTTTTCTACATGCCCCTCTTTTCTGTTCAGATCTGGTGTCTGGCAAACGAGACACGTTTCCACGTCAATAAAACAGTGGATGCAGCGATTCGCTCGGTGGTGGTGGGCGGGCTGCAGGCGGGGCTGCTTTACCGAGTGGAGGTAGCGGCCAGCACCAGCGCAGGAGTCGGAGTAAAGAGCGAACCTCATCCCATCATTATTGGTACGACAAAACGCTCCACGTCTATACCTGCTTCTTAACCTGGACCTGCTTCTAAAGACATTGACTTTGTGAATGTACGTCCAGTGTTTAAAGCTCTAAAACGGAATTGAACTCTTATAAAACGGAAAGGAGGCGTATCGGCCGTCCTTTTGAGGAAAATTGTTTGAGATGAAAATTGACTATTTGATATCAAAGTTGAGGAGCCACCATCAGTCCTCATCTAGACGAAAAATTCCCTTTTGTTATATCACTTTGTGGAATAAAGTGTGATTCATGTAACCTCTGAGCATTCCTGACTGGTTTGACCCATAACTGATGATTCACCCAGTGACATGCCCTTATTTCCCAAATGTCACCCTTACTATCCATCTCGACTCTCGTCCTCTGGGAGATATATCGGCCCATAGATCAAACCTGAACTCCGTGTGTGTGTTTGTGTGTGTGTGTGTTTGTAGGTAAAGACTTCCGAGATGTAATTGTGAGCGGAGACAAGAACAACAGCATCACGGAGCAGATCACGGACGTGGTGAAGCAGCCGGCGTTCATCGCGGGGATCGGAGGAGCGTGCTGGGTCATCCTCATGGGCTTCAGCATCTGGCTGTACTGGAGGAGGAAGAAGAGGAAAGGACTCAGTAACTACGCCGGTAAAAATCGTTCCACGAAACCAGCTACACTCTCACAACGAGGCCAGATTATAGCCAAAAGCTTGGTTTTGTCCTGTTTCTATTTCTCACACAGCGAGAGCGGCATGTGGAAGCATTAACTGTCTCACACACACAGTCTCTCACACAAATCCCCCTGTAAGCTGTAGCACTGCCCACTCCAGCCTCTTAACAGACACTCTTCTCTGTCTTCTTGTTTTGCAGTTCAGTCGTTCACCTTCACCCCGGCAGGTACTGTTCATCTGTCCCGTCTGTCACTTTTCCACTCCGTCCGTCCCAATATCCTTCCTTCATTTCCCCTTCTTCTTTTCCCGAGTGCGCTCATCGTCCCACGGCACCCCTTGCGGTCATGTCCTGGCCTTCTTATCATTCATGTTCATTTATGCAGTCGGAACATTTTTGGCCTGCTCACTACTAGATTTGGGATGAGACTCAGTTATCAGCCTAATGCAAGTGATAAAATTTAAATATATGAATAAATCCAAATTTCTTTACATTAAGGACTTTTAACATTAACGTTATTTATCAGAACTTATTTATCAGCTGTTTTTAATCAGATTTTCTAACTGTTACTATCAAAAAATAAAATGTGTAAAAAGATGTCACTCAACGTTATTTATGATGATGATGTTTAGGGTTAGGGGTTAGGGTTTAGTGGATAGGGCTAGGGGTTAGGGTTAAGAGTTATGTATAAGGGCAGGATTGGAGTTAGGAGTATGGGTTAGGGTTTAGGGTTAGCTTTAGGGATTAGTGTATAGGGTTGGGGTATGGGCTAGGGGTTAGCATTCAGAGTTATGGATATAGGTAGGATTGGAGTTAGGAGTATGGGGGTAGGGGATCGGGGTTAGAGCTAGGGGTTAAGGGTTAGGGGATTGGGTTAGGGATAAGTTTTAGGAGTAGGGTTAGGGATAAGTGTATAGGGTTGGGATAGGGATTAGGAGTTAGGTGTTTACGGATGAGTGTATAAGGTTGGGTGAGGGTTAGGGTTAGGGATAAGTGTGTAGGGTTGAGATAGGGTTAGGGGTTAGAGTTAGGGTTAGGGATAAGTGTATAGGGTTGGGATAGGGGTTAGGGTTAAGAGTTGGGGTTAAGGGATAAGGGTTAGGGTTTGGGGGCTAGGGATAGGGGTAAGGGTTGAAGTTAGGAGTATGGGTTAGGGGTAGGGTGAAGGGTTAGGCGGTAGGGTTAGGGATAAGTATATAAGGTTAGGATAGGGGTAGGGGTTAGGGGATAGGATTAGGGCATTGGGGATGGGTAGGGTTAGGGATAGGGGTGTGGTTATGGGTTGGAATAGGGGTTAGTGGAAAGCATTAGGAATAGGAGTGGGGTGGGAGTTAAGAGTATGGGTTAAGGTTAAGGGTTGGGGGTAGGATTAGGGGTTGGAATGGGGGTTTGGGATAGGAGTGGGATTATGAGTTGGGGTAAAAAGTGAGAAAGAAATTAGAATTGACTGACTTGTCCATACATTCAAAATAAAAAAAAAATTACATAATTATGTAATTTTTTCCTGAATAAAAATGCTAATTTTAATTTCAGGTGTTCTAACAGTGAGTATTATCGAGTTTTCCATCAACTATAGAATATAAAATGATCTAGACATGATGAATTGAGGAGGTTGTTTTTTTTTCCTCCTCTGCCATCCTCCAGTTTTATTCTGTCGTGTTGTTTATTCTGTACTGAGACCTGACACAAGACTTAGTTTTCCAAACACATTTTACATGCAGGCGATATTTGTGCATCACAATGAAACGTGACATGGTGTGTACCATACTGTCCATGTGTGTGTGTGTGTGTGTGTGTGTGTGTGTGTGTGTGTGTGTGTGAAATTTCTACACATTTTCCCGTATTGAGAAAAGATCAGAAAACACGTACACTGGAAGTGCAGTACAACTTTATGCGTCATCGTTTCCATAGTAACGTTGAACACAAATTACTTGAGAAAGGAAAAAATTGTGTAATTGTTGATCATGAGACATTCTCTGTAAAGAAATGTTTAGGATTTATGGAAGGAGTCTCCGGTGTAAGGAGACATTATCCTGTGTACATATATTTTCTTTGTTGTTGTTTTGTTTTATCTTGTTTTTTAAGAAAGGATTTTTAAAAAAGTCTAAAATGACCGTAATCAGGGACAGATGCCTCATCCGTCAGATTGCAAACTGATGGAATGAAAAAAAATTTATGATAATATTATAATAACATTTTAGTGCTTGTTTAATACACACACACCACTCTCGGGTTCATGCAAATGAGTAAGAAGGAAGTTACTGCATCTTCTAAATGTAGCCATGTATGTAAATGAGATGGGCTTCAATATAGAGAACAAAACAGGGAACCTTCTTAAGTCTATGTTTAGTTTAAAGATGATCATGAGTAGCACATGATTTTAGCTCTGTGGGATAGGAGTTAGTGGTTAGGGGGATTTGTTATACGGTTTAGGGGATAAGGTTTGGGGATGGGATTAAGGGTTAAGGGATGGGGGTTAGAGGTTAAGGGGGTTAGAGGTTATGGTTAGGGTTAGGGTTAGGCATATAGTAGAGAGGATAGGAGTTAGAGGATAGGGTTCAGTGGATAGGTGACGGGGGGTTATGGGTTAGGGGACAGGAGTTAGGGGATAAGGTTCACTGGATAGGGTTGGGGCTTAGGGCTTCAACCATAAAACAATGGAGATGCAAACTTTTGAGCATTAGGCTTTTTCCCCATAAATAATGAACCAATCAGTCAATCAGGAAAGAAGAATCAGTGTAGAATAGAAACTTCACATGTTTACAGTAAATTCGTGTTTTTGTATTATGTAGTGTTCAGAGCGCTGACCCCAGATAGACCCCAGAATGACCCCAGATATATTTAATAAAGTATAACTCATCCACAGTTTGCCTGGATAAAACCTTTTCTTTTGGAATATTCAATCATTTCAGCTCGGAGGATGTGGCAGGATTCATTCGTTTTGACCTTGATCTGCACTAAACAACCAAAACACAGCTTTTTAGAAAACATTCAGAACTTCTGCAGCCTTTATATTTATAAATGGTGAAAACTGAAGAAAAAAAAACACTTTCTAAATAAATGGCCAAAGCACCCACTTTAAAATGGGAGGAAATTCCACATCGCTTTTATTCTCTCTCATGTGTCCATAAATATCACCTGTACTAGCTTCTGAACATTATCTATAATAGCTATAATCATTCTCTCTCTCTCTCTCTCTCTCTCTCAATCTCTCTCTCTCTCTCTAACCTCAGTGACGTTCCAGCGAGTTGATGGAGGCCTGATGAGCAACGGAAGGTACGTCACTTGTCATTCTTTCCTTCTTTACATGTTACATAGTTACATGACCAACATTATCTGTGTTCTCTGAAGTGAGCTGTAAAACTTGAAGATGAGGGGAAAGTTGGTCTCGGCCAATAGGAAACGAGTAGGCAGGACATGTTTGTTTGGTAAAGGTGGAGATGGAGGAGATGCTAATAATTACCTGGAAAATTTAAACTAGTTTGCTAACATTATTTGTACATTTACTTCAAAAGCACATCATGGATAGGGGTTAAGATTTAGAGGTTAGGGGTTAAGGGGTAAGGGATATGGGTTAGGGAAAAGGGTTTAGGGTTTAAGGGTTAAGGGATAGTGGTTAGGGGAAAGGGTTTAGGGGTTAGCTGATAGGGGATAGAGGTTAGGGGTAGGCAGTTTGTGGCTTAGGGGTTAAGGGTTAAGGGATAGGGGTTAGAGGTTGGGGTTAAGGGATAGGGGTTAGGGGATAGGGTTTAGGGGATAAGGGTTAAGGGATAGGGGTTAGGGGAAAGGGTTTAGGGTTGAAGGGATAGGGATTAGGGGATAGGGTTGGGGTTAAGGGATAGGGGATGGAGTTAGGGGAAAGTTTTTAGGGGTTAAGGGATAAGGGTTAAGGGATAAAGGTTAGGGGAAAGGGTTTAGGGTTGAAGGGATAGGGATTAGGGGATAGGGGATGGGGTTAGGGGAAAGTTTTTAGGGGTTAAGGGATAGGTAATAGGGGCCAAGAATTTATGGCTTAGGGGTTAAGGGTTTATGTGAAGAAAGAAACCGTTGGCTGGATTTATGTGTCTCGGAGTAAGCATGTGTTGTCTTCCTGGGTTGATAGCATGTGTGTGTGTGTGTGTTATACACAAAATCTATAAATAATCAAATAGGTAACCACTTCCTGCTAGGAACCTAGCCTAGCCTAGCCAATCAAAGCTTTTACAGCCGTATGTTTGATGTATGTTCAAATCCTCAATCAGCGTATATCAGCAGAAGGTTCAAGGCTCCTGTGTGTGTGTGTGTGTGTCTGTGTGTGTGTGTGTTGTTGCTCAGAACCCGGTTCTGTCCTTGCACGCGGCCGTTTCACGCAACGACGTTCATCAACCACACGCCATTTCCACATGCGTCAACCGCGGCTCTAATATCGATATATGACTGATGGATCTCGGGATAAAAGCTGCCTGTTTGTGTAGCCTGCATAACACAAGGAGCACACACACACACACACACATATCTGTGCACATCTCCCTTCACGGCCGGCTGGTCTCTCTCATAAATCTCACCCCCCAAAAAGAATTAGCAGAAACAATTTAAGCAGAGACGGGTTTTATTTTATCATTTGTCACCGCACCCCTCCTCGTAAGGCCGAGGCGGACCCCTGCTGTGATAAATTTGCCTGTCACCCCGCCGAGGCAGCAGGGATATGAGCATGTGTAATAATGTAAAAATAATTACCCCGGGGAGAGGCACACCGAGTCGGATAACCCTGCCGGAGCCTTCCAGCAGACTCGGCCTGCATTTCAGTGCAGAAATAAATAAAAAACATCATTGAATGACACCAGTTACTCCGAACCTCCAGAGAGGAAGATCTCCGAGGAAGATCCAGAGACTCTCAACGCCCTTTATTATACCTGACTGGATAAATCCACTCCAGATCTGATCTAACACGTGTCTTAGATGCCAAAGAAGGCTTGCTTGTTTACCTGGACACTTTTTATTTATTTATTTATTTACATTTTTTATTAATTTTTTACAAATTTATACAGATTTTGACAAAACATTATGTGACCTAATTATGGGAATCATCACATACTGAACACCAACTGTATTTCCATCAGCTAGAAAATTGCTTGAAATGACAAAAGCTTTAATATATTTATACATTATATAAATATAAATATTAAATGAATTTATTTAGCTGTACGTTTTAGGCTAGTTTTGCTAGCTAGTTTTTATTCAGCTTGTTTGTTGAATCTTATTGTTTGTTTTTAAGGCACAATAAGAAAAAGAAGAAGAAAGAATCCAAACCCAGGCAACGAATGAATACAAAAAAATAAATAAATAAAAAGAGCAGATCAGCATTGTAGAAGCCTGATATTGTGCTAATACACGCATACGAACGATAAAATGGCAAGAAATGAATAAAGCCCTAGCATAAAATAGCCACAGGTCTGAGATGGTGATCTTGTGCTGGAGAAATTCAAAGAAATAAACAAGAAAAAGAGTAAAAAAAAGTGTTAAAAACAGCACTTCATTCACGTTAGCATAAATGCGTCCGATTTGCGAGGTAGCAGCTAAATTAGCAACATTCTGGAGCTACACTTCATGCCGCTAATCTGAGGCTAATACTATGAGAAATAAATAGATGAGGAGCTAGCGTACGCAAGTGTAAGGGTAGTGAAGCTGAAGGGAAGTTGGTTCTGCTGCGAGTCTGAAGTGAAGTAGCATTTAAAATGACATTTATCTCGCTAGCAACTTCCTCTGTAGTTCCATATCTCACAGGATTCTTGATCTCTCAGGATCTTGAAAAGTCCAGATGTTCAGCATCGGAGCGGCGGAGCGGCGTCAGGGACGAAGCGACCATTTGTTAAGTCTCCTGTTTATTGCATTAATTAGACAATAGCAAATGAGTTCATGTCTGTTTTTTCTCCCTCTATTCCTCAACGGCCGTGTCCAAATTGCTCTGAGTGAACAATTACCCTTAATCGATCACAGAATAAATGATTCATGGAAGATGAATAGGCGGCAGATTGGTCAGGCCTGGATACCTCCGTGTTGGCTGGCAGGCTGGAATTTATTCCAGATTATGTTTGCTTTTCTTTCTCTCTCTCTCTCGCTTTAGAAATCTGGACACTTTGTTTAAATGCGGCTTTTATCGTAGCGTACGAGCGGATAAGTGCACACTCACATATTAAGGCTAAGTGACAGCATCCTGCAGATGATGTAAATCTAAAAAGGAAATGCGGCACGTCTCAGTGTAGCTTAAGTGTAAACTAATATGCAGGCTTTTAGCCCAGGCTCGGGCTCTCATCTCTGTGTGTGTGTGTGTGTGTGGTTGGAGGGCGTGTGGCCCCACAAAGCCTCTCTGATTTATGAAGTGGCTTTGGGATTAATATTGCTCGCTCCACTTGTTTATGGTTCCTCTCACATACATGCTCCTGAGACAGTATTTTATCCGAGAGCTCGCGTCTCGCAGTCTGGCAGCCGAGAAAAAAAAATGGATCCAGATCAAAATCTACACCCTGCCAAGGCCACTTGAGCTGTCTTCCGAAGGGATGAGTCGAAGCCTTGGGATGATACACACCACTCCGGCCCAGGCGAGGAGGCGAGGAGATTCGCTTTAGGAAGCATCACCCGCAGCCATATTTCACAATCTAATCAGAGGCATAGTGGAGTGCCAGAGGTGACGAATGCAAGGACAGAGCAAGCATTTCTACTGTCAACATCATCATCACCAGCCAGACGCCATCAAACCCACGCTCCGATGGGAATCTGGGCCGGATGGAAGCGGGGAAAATAAATAAATAAATAAATAAATAGAATCCTTCCTTCCTTTGTTGCCTCATCAGTGATTGAGAACTTGCTTGACTATTTGCATAGAAGGATTACCGAGGCTGAGAGATTGCAAGCAGAAAGGTCGGGTAAATGAGAGGATAAGACGAGAGGACGGAGGAAGAATGCTTGATTAGAATACGGAAGCTGAGAGAAAAAATTTGAGATGGAATGCAAAAGATAGCAGTGTGAAGAAGAAGAAGAAGAAGAAGAAGAAGAAGAAGAAAAGAGAGAAAGAGATGGAGACAAAAGGAGAGTGGGTGACGGTGTAGTGACAGCTGAACAAAAGGGAAGCAGAAATAGGTAGATGTAATGATAGACAGTATGCATGAAAAAGACAGGGAGAGAGAGAGAGAGAGAGAGAGAAGTACAGGATGTTTTCTCAGACAAAAGAAGAGAAGGATAAAATACAGGGTGTATAATGAGGGGTCGCAGTGGGGTAAAAAAAAAGGCTTGTGTCTAATACTGATGCACAGCCATCATTTTGAATGACTTGCCCCTCCCTCTGTGCCCCAGGGGGCTGTTTTGGCATTCAGCTGCCATGTTGTGGGGCTTTTAGTCTGTCAGGACCTCGATACCCTCACGGCTCTCATTAAAACCCGAGACAGACCGGCGACCGAGCATCCATTACCTGCATACTGCCTCCGGGCCGTACACTAACACACAGTACCCCGGGGGGTCGGAGGAGAGGGGCACTCCGGGGCATCACACCCACACACTCTGCTAGAGGAACTGAGTGCAGGGTTGGAATGATGGACTGAGAGAATTCCAGTTTTTCTGGCTGTCCTTAGACAGTGCTTATGAAATTCCTCTGTGATCAGAGAGAGAGAGAGAGAGAGACAGACAGAGAATGAGAGAGACTGAAAGACAGAGAGTGAGAGACAGCTAGAGAGTGAATGAGACATACAGTGAGTGAGGGACACAGACAGACAGACAGACAGAGAATGAGAGCAGGAGACATGCACAGAGAGAAACAGACAGACAAAATGAAAGACAGAGAGAGAGACAGACAGACAGACAAGAGAAAGAAAGAGAGATAGACGGATAAGATAAAGACAGACTGAGATAGGGAGACAGACAGACAGACAAAGAGAAAGACAGAGAGACAGAGAGTCGCAGACAGAGAGAAATAGAGACAGACAGACAGGCAAACAGAAAGACAGACAGAGATGCGGACAGACAAAAAGAAAGAAAGAGACACAAAGACAGACAAACAGAGAGACAGGCAGACAAAGAGAGAGAAAAATATCTGATCACTTAACAGCAGATACCGTGAATATAGCTCGCTCTCTCACTCCTCTCCTCCTCCTTATCGTTCCATTTCATCTTCCTTTCTTTATCTCACTGTTTTATTCCAGTTTACGGTAGGTGTAAAGCTGCATCCTGATAATTAAAGGAATAAAACACTCCGTGTTTATGATGCAGAAAAATAATCAACATCAAGCACAGAGTTGGTTATTTTCCTTCAACAGCGTGACTCGAATTTGCTACTGAACGCTTTATTAATTAGAAAATGGCATGTCATACTGTGTGTGTGTGTGTGTGTGTGTGTGTGTGTTTGTGTGTGTGTTCGTACAGTAGTAACAAGCTCTGATGATGGGAGCGTGTGCTGAAGTGCCCATTATGGCCTCCTGCATTCACCCATGACAGGTTAAACTCTTAATGAAGGCCTTTATGACACACCGTGCAGGGGAAACTCAGCACCTGTTCACTGAAACCCCCTACACACACACACACACACACACACACACTTGTAGGGCGTAATGGGGAGGATGTACTACACCGTGGAGAGCGATGGTGCAGGGCGGGAAATTTCAGGAGCCCCATCGAGGAGCATTAACCTCTTTAGATGTACATTAAGACTTTTCCTTTGTGTTTTGGAAATGAACTTTAAGCGCTGTGTTTATGCAAATTCAGCATTTTACATAATATAATAAACACTAAGCTACATTATAATAGATAGTCTGATACACACACACACACACACACACACACCAGTTAGTTCCAGTCCTCTGATCTGATTGGTCAAGCGTGTGTTCCTAGAGAGTTTCTGTTTACTTTTACAGCATTTGGCCTACACTTATATTCCACCAACTTACATTTTATCTCACTTTTAACAGAGTTGAGGGTTAAGGGCCTCACTCAGGGGCCCAGCAGTGGCAGCTTGGTGGGTGGTGGTAGCTCTGGTTTAACGCTCTGGGTTGTTGAGCTCAAGCCTCCACCACCACCAAGCTGCCACCGTTGGGCCCTTGAGCAAGGCCCCTAACCCCTTCCCTGCTCCAGGCATGCTGTATCATGGCTGACCCTGCGCTCTGACCACAACCTTCAAGGATGGGAAATTCAAAGAAAGAATTTAAAATGTGAAGTAATGTATAAGTGACAAATAAAGAGATAGAGACAGAGAGAGACAGACAGACAAAGAGAAAGACAGAGAGAGAGGCAGACAGACATAGAGAGGCAGACAGACAGATAAAGAGAGAGAGAGGGAGAGGCAGACAGATAAAGAGAGAGAGAGGGAGAGGCAGACAGATATAAAGAGGCAGGCAGACAGATAGAGAGAGAGAGAGAGAGAGATAGAGAGAGAGAGAGAGAGAGAGAGAGAGAGAGGGAGGAACAGTTAGACAGACAGAGATAAAGAGAGAGAGACAGACAGAGAGAAAGACAGACAGACAGAGAGAAAGAGAGAGAGAGGCAGAGAGACAGAGAGAAAGAGAGAGAGGCAGAGAGAGAGAAAGAGATAGAGGCAGACAGACAGAGAGAGAAAGAGACAGAGGCAGACAGACAGAGAGACAATCACAGACAGGCAGACAGACAGAGAGAAAGAGAGAGAGGCAGACAGAGAGAGAGAGGCAGACAGACAGAGAGAAAGAAAGAGAGACAGACAGACAGACAGACAGACAGGCAGAGAAAAAGAGAGAGGGGCAGACAGACAGAGAGAGAATCACAGACAGACAGAGAGAAAGAGAGAGAGACAGACAGACAGAGAGAGAATCACAGACAGACAGAGAGAAAGAGAGAGAGACAGACAGACAGACAGACAGAGAGAAAGAGAGAGAGGCAGACAGACAGAGAGAAAGAGAGAGGCAGACAGAGAGCAAGAAAGAGAGAGAGAGGGGGACAGACAGAGAGAGGCAGACAGACAAAGAGAAAGAGAGAGAGACAGACAGAGAGAAAGGGAGAGGCAGACAGACAGAGAGAGAATCACAGACAGACAGAGAGAAAGAGAGAGAGAGACAGGGCAAACAGACAGAGAGAGAGAGGAGACAGACAGAGAGAGGCAGACAGACAAAGAGAAAGAGAGAGAGACAGACAGAGAGAAAGGGAGAGAGGCAGACGGACAGAGAGAAAGACAGACAGACAGAGAGAAAGTGTCAGGCTTTTGGTATCTAGTGCTCTTTCAGTGCTCCTTATAGGGCTCCTCAGATCCAGATCATCATCGGAGGGATGAAAATACAATGAAAAGGACAAAACATAAAGGGAAGCTCGAAAGGGAAACTCGGAACTCGGAACTCAAAAGGGAAACTCGGGAGGGAAACTTGGGACTCGAAACAAAAACAAAGAGAAGGAGAGACTCCAGAGGAGAAGAAGGCAGATCCCGAAGCCCGAGCACAAAACAGAGACAGCACCAAAGGCCCACCCGAAAAGCCGGCCACATAACCTCTAACGCCGACTACAGACAATTAAAGACCCCCAGCCCCGAAACCGAGAAACAAAGAGACTTAAATACCCACACCCGAACGAGACACAGGTGAAAGCAATACACTAATTGCACAGGCAAAGGAGCTTCACGAGGATCTCTAGCGTCCAGAAACAAAACAGCCCAGAACCTCACAGAAAGAGAGAGGCAGACAGAGAGAAAGGCAGACAGAGAGAAAGAGAGAGAGAGAGAGACAGACAGACAGAGAGAAAGAGCGAGAGGCAGACAGACAGAGAGAGAATCACAGACAGACAGAGATAGACAGGCAGACAGGTAGACAGACAGAGACAGACAGACACAGACAGAACTTAGTTATTGGAGGCAGTTGGATTTAAAGTCAGCAGTCCAACGTCTTAATCACTGAGCTACCACTTCCTGTCCCTTATATTATCCATATAAGGATAAACCATACATTTGGTTTGTGTAATTTCCGGCTAAGTCGCGCGTACGTCCGCAGCTTGTGCTAGGCCGAGTGAAACTAACCGAAGTGAGTTTAGCAAGTTTACGAATTTTTTTTCAGCCAGTGAAAGCTGTGTGAAAAAGTCAACCCCCGATACCAACGTTTCCTTCG
>JAUCMX010000011.1:23233597-23243597 GCA_033459395.1 Hemibagrus guttatus
GATGGTTTGGGGTGCAATGTCATCTGCTGGTGTTGGTCCAATGTGTTTTTTGAAAACCAAAGTCACTGCACCTGTTTCCCAAAGAAATTTTGTAGCACTTCATGTTTCCCTTTCTGCTGACCAGCTTTCTGAAGATGCTGATTTCATTTTCCAGCAGGATTTGGCACTGCCCACACTGCCAAAAGCACCAAAAGTGGGTTAAATGACCATGGTGTTGGTGTGCTTGACTGGCCAGCAAACTCCCCAGACCTGAACCCCATAGAGAATCTATGGGGTATTGTTAAGAGGAAAATGAGAAACAAGAGACCAAAAAATTCAGATGAGCTGAAGGCCACTGTCAAAGAAACCTGGGCTTCCATCCCACCTCAGCAGTGCCACAAACTGATCACCTCCATGCCACGCCCAATTGAGGCAGTAATTAAAGCAAAAGGAGCCCCTACCAAGTATTGAATACATGTACAGTAAATGAACATACTCTCCAGAAGGACAACAATTCACTAAAAATGTCTTTTTTATTGGTCTTATGAAGTATTCTAATTTGTTGAGAGAGTGAATTGGTGGGTTTTTGTTAAATGTGAGCCAAAATCATCACAATTAAAAGAACCAAAGACTTAAACTACTTCAGTCTGTGTGCACTGAATTTATTTAATACACGAGTTTCACAATTTGAGTTGAATTACTGAAATAAATTAACTTTTCCACGACATTCTAATTTATTGAGATGCACCTGTATATCCCACCCACTAACAGGTGCCATGATGAGATCATCAGTCTTATTCACTTCACCTGTCACTGCTCACAATGTTATGCCTGATCAGTGTATTACTGCTAGCTAACGTATTCATTAAGCTAAACTAATCAAACCTGCTCTAAAGAAAGAATACGATTTCTTCATTTCTGCTTCATTACAAATGTTCTTATTCACATATGCAGCTTCGTATCATCGCAAACATCATCAGACAGATGCCTTCGTATCAATCGTAGAAAAAAAACAACACAATGGTTTTATCAAAATTTGTGTGGTTTTTCATCCTTTTCCCCTTCCAGTCTCACTCTCTAGCTTTCTGGGTGGAGTGGTGGGGCACTAGGACCCTGGGGGCTGCTCCTTAAAAGGAATACAGGAACATTATTTTATTTAGCAGGCACTATTATCGATTAACCTTGGAGCAGGTGGGATTTAGTTTAACCCAACGTGTTATCTGGTAAATGTACTTAACTAAGTCTCACGTACTAGTTAAGGTTAACTCTTTATTAGTTAAAGAATTAGTTCAGGCTTTAACTCATCAGTTCAGACTGAAGTAAGGATTGGTGAACTCTTATTGTGAAACGTCACTGATATGTTTTTCTCTAATTGATACGTTTCCTCTAATTGAGCGAAGTTCATTAAGAGGACATGTGTTGGAGCAGGAAAAACAATAAACGTACGTGACAACAAATCGAGGCTTTGTGTTGCACCACTTCATTTTAAACACACTGCAACAATCCTAAGCTCTAATTAAAGCTTTAATGGGGAATGGGATTGAGTCTGATCGTCTGCTGTGATGGACTTGCAAGGCAGACATGTGATAATTCTGTTTTACACACACACACACACACACACACACACAGTCATCTATATATATTTTGTTTGTTGCCAGTTGTGAAATCTTACCCTGTTATAATCCCGACTTTCATGCAGAAGTAATTAAAATTTTATTCCTAGTTGAACACACAGGAGAGACAGGTTTAGGTTCAGTGTACTGTAAACCTTGTACCAGGATTAAATAAAGGTTTAACAGACAGAGATGCACGGCGCTGGAAAAGCGCAGTCATAATAAATAAAAATAATGAGTGTATTTTATCTACAATGTGTGTATAATCTGCAATATTTAATTTAATCCAAGTAACTTTGTTTAAAGTAAATGTCAGTTTAAAAAAGAATTGTAAGTAAACAAAAAATAGAGAGAGAGAGAGACAGACAGACAGACAGACAGACAGACAGACAGACAGACAGACAGACAGACAGACAGACAGACAGATAGATAGATAGATAGATAGATAGATAGATAGATAGATAGATAGACAGACAGACAGACAGACAGACAGACAGATAGATAGATAGATAGATAGAGTGGTGTGAAAAAGTGTTGGCCCCCTTCCTGATGTCTTATTTTTTTGCATGTTTGTCACACTTTAATGTTTCAGATAATCAAACACATTTAAATATTCGTCAAAGATAACACAAGTAAACACATCATGCAGTTTTTAAATGAAGGTTTTTATTATTAAGGGAAAACAAAATCCAAAACTACATGGCCCTGTGTGAAAAAGTGTTTTTCACAGACAGACAGACAGAAAGATAGACAGACAGATAGACAGACAGACAGATAGACAAACAAACAAATGATTAAAGATAAAGTTTGTTAGCCGTAGGTAAAAGATCACAAAGATTTCAGTATATCATTTTTTTATTAGATTTTAAATGTACATATATTTCATTTAAAAATGCACTTTTCCGGAACATTCCTTTTATTTCTTTTTTTCTTTGTGTGTAATGAAATTGTTATTTGTTTAATCTCGAGCCTCATTTCTGTTTGGAACACAGTTTTGTTTGATGAAATTTATTGTTTTACAGAATTTCTATAGAATAGAACTTTAGAATAGAGTTGTAAAGAGTGGTGTGTGTGTGTGTGTGTGTGTGTGTGTTGTGTGTGTGTGTGTGTGTGTGTGTGTGTAGCACGGGGCTGTCGCTCTAACTGCACGTTCTGCATGCGCTTGTGCTTGTCTTGCCTCTCACCTGACGCCACTGTTTTTGACCTTCGACCCCACTAGCACTCCTTTTCATTCCCGACTACCGATTGGCTGATGGATTGTGTAATAGAATGCCGCACAACCAATCACAGGATTTCAGCACCACCAGCTCCCACAATAGCTCAGAGCGGAGCGGCAGCCTATCAGGTTGGTATCTCACTGGTCCAGGATCCACAGTCACCTTTTTCTTCCTCCTTCACTTCCTCTTCCTTTCTCCAGCTCCATCCTAACTGCCCCATCATCTTCATCATCTCCATCATCTCCATCATCTCCTTTAATCCAGATCCTTCCTGCTTCTCACTCACTCACTCACTCAGACTGCAGGAGGATGCTGGGTAACTGAGAACACCTTCAATTTAGCTCTGCAGGAAAACCTGTAATGTTAGGAAGGAAGGGAAAGTGAGAGAGTGAGGGAGTGAGGAAATAAGTATAGGAGGGGGGAGGAAAGCAAATGAGTAAGAATAGGGGTAAATAGGAGGGAAGAGATGAAGGAAGGATAAGAAGGAGAGTATGTAGGAAAGTAAGAAAGAATTGATATTAGAAGGAAAGGAAGAAACTGATTGAGTGAGTAAATATGGAAGGAAGGAAGGAAGGAAGGAAGGAAGGAAGGAAGGAAGGAAGGAAGGAAATTGGCAAGGAGAAAGAATTGGAGAAGATAAAGAGAACAAAAATTAAATGTCTATGAAAATGAATAAAAACAAATGAAGGAAGGAAGGAAGCAAAGGATTTGAGAAGGATAAGAATTATGGATGGATGGATGGATGGATGGATGGATGGGAGGGAGGGTGGAAGGAAGGAAGGAAGGAAGGAAGAAGGGAAAGGGAAAGGGAAAGGGAAGGAAGGAAGGAAGGAAGGAAGGAAGGAAGGAAGGAGGAAGGAAGGAAGGAAGGAAGGAAGGAAAGGATATGAGAAGGATAAGAATGATGGATGGATGGATGGATGGATGGATGGATGGATGGATGGATGGATGGATGGATGGGAGGGAGGGTGGAAAGAAGGAAGGACATAAGAAGGAAAGGAAAGGAAAGGAAAGGAAAGGAATTAAAATAATGAAGGAAAGAATGATGGAAAGAAGATATCAATTAAGGTAGAACGAGGACATTGTTGAGTACACAAAAAAGAAGGAATGAAGGAAGGAAGATTGTAAACAAGAAAGATATAAGGAAGGAAAGACAGTAGGTGTAAGATAGTAAGTGATGATGATGATGATGATGATGATGATGATGATGATGATGATGATAAATTTAAAGACATGTCAGAAAGAGTTTAGGGCTAAAAACATTCCGTTAAGAATTAACTTTGAAGTGCTTTCATATACACACACACACACACACTGTCACACACACACACACACACACACACACAGTGACAGGACTGAGTTAACAGGAGAACAAGCATGAAGAGACAAAAAGTGACATTTAGTCTGTTCAACTGTTCAAATGATTCATTCATCAGTGCAGCGATGGATAAAGAGGCGGCATGAGTCACTGAACCTAGCACTGATTTTCACTAATCACACTCCCCGTACACACACACACACACACACACACACACACACACACACACACACACACACACACAAAAACAAGAAAGAAAGAAAGAAAGAAAGAAAGAAAGAAAGAAAGAAAGAAAGAAAGATCTATAATCTAGAACTCAGAACCCTGAGCTTTAGAGTCCAGAACTTAGAACCCTGAACTCAGAAGTCAGAATCCAGAATTCAGAACACTGAACTTTAAAATCAAATCCAGAATTCAGAACCCTGAACTTTAAAATCCGGAACTCAGGACCCTGAACTTTAAAATCCAGAACTTAGAACCCTGAACTCAGAAACCTTCACTTTAGAATCCAGAACTCAGAACCCTGAAATTTTGAATCCAGAACTTAGAACCCTGAACTCAGAATCCAGAACTTTAGAATCCAGAAGTCAGAATCCAGAATTCAGAATCCTAAACTTTAAAATAGAGAACTGAGACCCCTGAACTTTAAAATCAAGAACTCAGAACCCTGAACTTTAGAATCCAGAATCCACAACACTGAGCTTTAAAATCAAATCTAGAACATAGAACCCTGAACTGAGAATCCAGAACTTAGAACCCTGAACTCAGAAGTCAGAATCCAAAATTCAGAACACTGAACTTTAAAATCAAATCCAGAATCCAGAATTCAGAGTCCAGAACTTTAGAATCCAGAAGTCAGAATCCAGAATTCAGAATCCTAAACTTTAAAATAGAGAACTGAGACCCCTGAACTTTAAAATCAAGAACTCAGAACCCTGAACTTTAGAATCCAGAATCCACAACACTGAGCTTTAAAATCAAATCCAGAACATAGAACCCTGAACTGAGAATCCAGAACACAGAACCTTGAAATTTAGAATCCAGAACTTAGAACCCTGAACTCAGAAGTCAGAATCCAGAATTCAGAACACTGAACTTTAAAATCAAATCCAGAATTCAGAACCCTGAACTTTAAAATCCGGAACTCAGGACCCTGAACTTTAAAATCCAGAACTTAGAACCCTGAACTCAGAAACCTTCACTTTAGAATCCAGAACTCAGAACCCTGAAATTTTGAATCCAGAACTTAGAACCCTGAACTCAGAATCCAGAACTTTAGAATCCAGAAGTCAGAATCCAGAATTCAGAATCCTAAACTTTAAAATAGAGAACTGAGACCCCTGAACTTTAAAATCAAGAACTCAGAACCCTGAACTTTAGAATCCAGAATCCACAACACTGAGCTTTAAAATCAAATCCAGAACATAGAACCCTGAACTGAGAATCCAGAACTTAGAACCCTGAACTCAGAAGTCAGAATCCAAAATTCAGAACACTGAACTTTAAAATCAAATCCAGAATCCAGAATTCAGAGTCCAGAACTTTAGAATCCAGAAATCAGAATCCAGAGTTCAGAACCCTGAACTTTAAAATCCAAAACTCAGAACCCTGAACTTTAAAATCTAGAACTCACAACCCTGAACTTTAAAATCCAGAACTCAGAACCCTGAACTTTATAATCTAGAACTTAGAAGCCTGAACTTTAGAACTCAGAACCATGAGCTTTAGAATCCAGAATTTAGAACCCTGAACTCAGAAGTCAGAATCCAGAATTTGGAACACTGAACTTTAAAATCAAATCCAGAATTCAGAACGCTGAACTTTAAAATCCGGAACTCAGAACCCTGAACTTTAGAATCCAGAACATAGAACCCTGAACTTTAAAATCCGGAACTCAGAACCCTGAGCTTAAAATCCAGAACTTTAGAATCCATAAGTCAGAATCCTGAATTCAGAACACTGAACTTTAAAATCCGGAACTCAGAACCCTGAAGTTTAGAATCCAGAACTTTTGAACCCTGAACTCAGAACCCTGAACTTTAGAATCCAGAATGCAGAACTCAGAACTCAGAGTCCAGAACTTTAGAATCCAGTAGTCAGAATTCAGAATTCAGGACCCTGAACTTTAAAATACAGAACTAAGACCCCTGAACTTTAAAATCCAGAACATAGAACCCTGAACTTTAGAATTCAGAACTCAGAACCCTGAGCTTTAGAATCCAGAACTTAGAACCCTGAACTCAGAAATCTGAGTCCAGAACTTTAGAATGCAGAAGTCAGAATCTAGAATTTGGAACACTGAACTTTAAAATCTGGAACTCAGAATCCTGAACTTTAGAATCCAGAACATAGAACCCTGAACTTTAAAATCCTGAACTCAGAACCCTGAACTTTAGAATCCAGAACTTAGAACCCTGAACTCAGAAATCTGAGTCCAGAACTTTAGAATGCAGAAGTCAGAATCCAGAATTTGGAACACTGAACTTTAAAATCAAATCCAGAATTCAGAACGCTGAACTTTAAAATCCGGAACTCAGAATCCTGAACTTTAGAATCCGGAACTCAGAACCCTGAACTTAAAATCCAGAACTTTAGAATCCATAAGTCAGAATCCTGAATTCAGAACACTGAACTTTAAAATCCGGAACTCAGAACCCTGAAGTTTAGAATCCAGAACTTTTGAACCCTGAACTCAGAACCCTGAACTCAGAATCCAGAACTCAGAGTCCAGAACTTTAGAATCCAGTAGTCAAAATCCAGAATTCAGGCCCCCTGAACTTTAAAATACAGAACTAAGACCCCTGAACTTTAAAATCCAGAACATAGAACCCTGAACTTTAGAATTCAGAACTCAGAACCCTGAGCTTTAGAATCCAGAACTTAAAACCCTGAACTCAGAAATCTGAGTCCAGAACTTTAGAATCCAGAATTTGGAACACTGAACTTTAAAATTTGGAACTCAGAACCCTGAACTTTAAAATCCGGAACTCAGAACCCTGACCTTTAGAATCCAGAATTTAGAACCCTAAATTCAGAACCCTGAACTTTAGAATCCAGAACTCAGAACCCTGAAATTTAGAATCCAGAACTTACAACCCTCAACTCAGAATCGAGAAATCAGATTCCAGACTTCAGAACTTTAGAATCCAGAATTCAGAATACTAAACTTTAAAATACAGAACTTAGAACCCTGAACTCTGAACTCAGAACTCAGAGTCCAGAACTTTAGAATCCAGAAGGCAGAATTCAGAACACTGAACTTTAAAATCAAATCCAGAACTCAGAACCCTGAACTTTTGAATTCAGAACTCAGAACCCTGATCTTTAGAATCTAGAACTTAGAACCCTTAACTTTAGAATTCAGAACTTTTGAATCCATAAGTCACAATCCAGAATTCAGAACACTGAACTTTAAAATCAAATCCAGAACTTAGAACCCTGAACTCAGAATCCCGAACTCAGTGTCAGGAATTCAGAATCCCGAAGTTAGAATCCAGAACTCAGAGTCCAGAACTTCAGAACCCAAAACTCTGCAGCTCTCTGTTATGGTACATTTTAACAGTTAATCTGAAACACACACTAGCTTCTAACCGACTCTCCTTTCATTCCCGGCTCTCTCCTCATCCCTTGCTTTCTGCTGACACTAAAACTCATGTACTGAATGGTTATTACTGTCGTTTACTGCCGTCTGTCTGTTTCTCTCATTCAGAGACTTTAATCACGGTGAAGATTAAATGTTTTGGATTTGGTGAACACACCTCTATTAGCACTTCAATATAATCTAGCCATTTCAGCTAAAGAATGTGATTCATCTTTCTTAGTCCATAAAAAATAAATAAATCAAACTCGAACGCGTGCCTCAGTGACGGATTGGGACGCACGTGATCGTGACTGACTGTCATCTAAACAAATCTGAACATCTGTAATAACACGCATCGTTTTTAACCTAGGTGATGTTATTATCTGGTGCCTCTGTGGTGTTTTGAAGATAAACGGCAGTGGATGAGAGAGGGAGAGGAGACGGAAAACGTGTAGAGTTACAGTGTTATTGAAAGCACTCGCACCTCCGGAGAACCAATTTGGTCCGTTTACTGAGGAAGTCTGAGCTGAGGAGATATTTCATCCTCCTGTTTCTGCTTCAGATGACTGAGACAGAGACAGAGAGAGAGGAGAGAGAGAGAGAGAGAGAGAGAGGAGAGAGAGAGGAGAGAGAGAGAGTGAAAGAGCAAGCAAGAGAGACAAAGAAAGAGGTAGAGAGAGAGGGGGTGAGGGAGAGAGAAGTAGAGAGAGAGGGAGAGGGTCAGAGTGTGAGGGTGAGAGAGGGTGAGAGAGAGAGAGAGAGAGAGAGAGGGGAGAGAGAGAGAGAGGGTGAGTGAGGGTGAGAGCGAGAGAGAGAAGGGGAGATAGAGAGAGAGAGAGAGAGAGAGAGAGAGAGAGAGAGAGAGAGGAAGAGGGGTGAGTGAGGGTGAGAGCGAGAGAGAGAAGGGGAGATAGAGAAGGTGAGAGCGAGAGGGTGAGAGCGAGAGAGAGAAGGGGAGATAGAGAGAGAGAGAGAGAGAGAGAGAGAGAGGGTGAGTGAGGGTGAGAGCGAGAGAGAGAAGGGGAGATAGAGAAGGTGAGAGCGAGAGGGTGAGAGCGAGAGAGAGAGAGAGAGAGAGAGAGAGAGAGAGAGAGTGAAAGAGCAAGCAAGAGAGACAAAGAAAGAAGTAGAGAGAGAGGGGGTGAGGGAGAGAGAAGTAGAGAGAGAGGGAGAGGGTCAGAGTGAGAGGGTGAGAGAGGGTGAGAGAGAGAGAGAGGGAGAGGGTCAGAGTGAGAGGGTGAGAGAGGGTGAGAGAGAGAGAGAGGGAGAGGGTCAGAGTGAGAGGGTGAGAGAGGGTGAGAGAGAGAGAGAGAGAGAGAGAGAGAGAGAGAGAGAGAGAGAGAGAGAGAGAGAGAGGTGAGTGAGGGTGAGGGTGAGAGAGAGAAGGGGAGATAGAGAAGGTGAGAGAGAGAGGGTGAGCGTGAGAGAGAGAGAAAGAGAGAGAGAGGGTGAGTGAGGGTGAGGGCGAGAGAGAGAAGGGGAGATAGAGAGGCTGAGAGCGAGAGAGAGAGAGAGAGAGAGAGAGAGAGAGAGACGAGACAGAGAGAGAGAGAGAGAGAGTGAGTGAGAGAGAGAGAAATAGAGAGAGCTACTGGGTTGAAAACAACAAGATATCCAAGGCGAGCATTTGCATTTACGGAGAAACTCCAGGCCATAGGGCAAGCTGCTGTTGATTGTTTCCTGAGCGAACTCACTCACACTCCATTTGTTTCACCACGGGATATTTTACTTCACGATCTCAAACCATTAGGAGACACACAGCTCCACAAACTCGTAAGGAATGAAATTTTAATTGCAGATGCATCGTGCTGGATTACTTTGCGATAAGGAAAGCGTTTCCACGGCTGAAAAGAAACAGTTGTTGTAGATGATCTTATAGTCGACAGTTTAACACACTGCTCTCTGATGTAAAGAGGAATTTCTAGAAGTTCAATTCAGTTTCATTTATAGATCCAGATTCGTAACGATAATGATGAGGAAATCTCCCTGAAACCTCATGAGGAAGAAATCTTGAAAAGTCTCCATGAGTGTGAGACTGTAGAACCTCCTCACAGAAGACTTTAGATTTCACATTTCTTCAGAAATCTCCTATTTCATGTGGTTTCCTGAGAGGGTTTTATTCTTTTTATGTGTAGCGTCTCTGTGTGACTATAACAACCACCTTCTGACCAATCGGAATCCAGAACTCAGAGTCCAGATCTCAGAGCCATGAACTTTAGAATTCAGAACTCAGCACCGTGAACTTTAGAATCCCAAACTCAGAACCCAGAAGTCAGAGTCCAGAACTTTAGAA
>JAUCMX010000011.1:23248597-23273597 GCA_033459395.1 Hemibagrus guttatus
GTGTCCGTTCTAGTCACATGACCATGTCTGGGATATGAATACACACTTATCTGGAGGATCCCACATTTAAGTGTGTGTGTGTGTGTGTGTGTGTGTGTGTGTGTGTGTGTGTGTGTGTGTGTGTGTCTAATAATCTTAGTTCTGCTCTATCAACTGAGCACATTTCTAACTTATCTATTCTGGTCCAAATCGGTTCTGACGTAAGCTTTTAGTCATAGACGCTCGCTTAGATCCAAAAATAATAATAAATAAAACTAAGTTGAAGTTGCAGTCATTTGAAATTAAATGCTTTTTATTACTTCATGCTACAATGTGACTTATTTAGCATTTATGGAAGGAGTCTCCAGTGTCAGAGGTAAAGCTGTAATGTGAAGGCTTTTGTGCCTTTCTTTAATAAATAAATGTTTTTAAAGAGCAGCAGATAAAATCGAGCATTTTGTATATATATATATATATATATATATATTATTTTTTTTTTTCTTTTTAAGAGCAGTGTAAAAGTGATGAAATTCAGCTTGTCAGTCTGCGCTGCACTCTCTTTTCTTTTCTTTACTTTTCCTTTTTTTTCCTTTTCTTTCTGCTCGCTCTTGTCATATTTTAAAGGCAACGGAAATGAAATAAACTGCGCAGATTTCCATTAGGGCCGCAGCCCGACGAGCCAACGTGCAGAAAGCAGATGTATTTCAGCCTCCTTTCATGGGAGGTATTGAGAGAGGAGAGGAGGAGGACAGGACGCAGTGCAGCAGTCGTTTGTTTCTCTGTCTCTCCTCTCGTCTATTCGTTATAAACCTTCAGAGTTCAATCAGTCGCTCGCTCTGAAGCCTCTTTTTCATGGCCGAGCCTCAGCAGTGCTGTTGTGACAGAAAGCTGGTGCCTTGAAGTGCAGATAAACTCCGAGTGAGATAAAGCGAAAGAGAGGGAAAATATTTCAGGTGTCATGAGACGGTGAAATTCGAATTAGCCCTGGGATTCAGAGGGGTGTGTGTGTGTGTGTGCGTGTGGGTGTGTGTGAGAGCGCCAGGACATGCCGATGATCACATCTGACTTTCTTTTATTCTTTCGTTTTGTTTTTAGGTGGAAAAGGAGGGAAGAAGAAAAAGACGAAAGTAGGAGCCAAACCCACAAAGACGAACGGCTCCAGCTGGGCAAACGTCCCGTTACCTCCTCCTCCTGTCCATCCACTACCGGGCACCGAGCTGGAGCACTACAGCACCGAGCATCATGAAGGAGGAGGGTACGACTCACTGACTGAGCCACTGGCTGAATCACTGACTGAGTCAGTGACTGAATCTTTGACTGAGCGACTGACTGACTCACTGACTGATTCCCTGACTGAGCGACTGACTGACTCACTGACTAAGCCTCTGATTGACTCACTGACTGAATCTTTGACTGAGCCACTGACTGACTCACTGACTGAGCCACTGATTGACTCACTGACTGATTCGCTGACTGAGCGACTGACTGACTCACTGACTGACTCACTGACTGAGCCACTAATTGACTCACTGACTGATTCGCTGACTGAGCCACTGACGGACTCACTGACTAAGCCTCTGATTGACTCACTGACTGAATCTTTGACTGAGCCACTGACGGACTCACTGACTGATTCACTAACTGTGACACTGACTGATTCACTAACTGATTCACTCACTGACTCATCCCTGTACAGGTTACTTTTTCTTTTGGTACGTCGTGAGTTCTTCCTGTTGCGTTAAGAGAAGTGTGTGTGTGTGTGTGTGTGTGTGTGTGTGTGTGTGTGTGTGTGTGTGTGTGTGTGTGTGTGTGTGTGGCACTTAGAAACCTCAGGGTGGTTTTAGCACTTAAGTCTCTTGCTCGAGAGGTGTGCTTGCCTTTCAACCCCATTAATTTCCATCTCGGAGAGTCATCCAGCTTAATAGGCTATCTGGCAAATGAGGACTCTTCTGCACTGTAAATCTCACTCGTGTCTTTAACGGCTTCAGATTAAAACTGTTATGTCCTCTGGGCTGTGCACTGACAAATTCTTTTAATGAGCGTTGGCTTTATGCTGTGTATTAGTGCAGCGTGTAGGAGCTGAGTGTTAGGAAAGGCAAGACACTCGACAACCATTGTCCTGCTGGGAGGAAAAAAATACCTCCAAACACTGTGGATTCGTTTGTGGAAGTAGAGTGACATGAGGAGCCGGAATTTTACTGTTGAACTGATGGTTTGAACGTTTCAGTAACATTCATACCCTAGGTGAAAAAAGATAGATAAGAAGGAAGGAAGGAAGGAAGGCAGGAAAGAAGGAAGGCATTAGGGAACAAAGGAACTAATCAAGGAACTAACGAATGAAGGACAAACAAATCGAAGGAAGGAAGGAAGGAAGGAAGGAAGGAAGGAAGGAAGGAATGACAGAAACATAGGAACTAATGAAAGAAGGATTGAGGATTGAAAGAAGGAACTAAGGAAGGAAGGAACTAATGAAGGCAGGAAGGAACTAATGAAGGCAGGAAGGAACTAATTAAGGAACTAACGAAGGAAGGACAAACAGATCTAACAAAGGAAGAAAGAAATGAAGGAAGGTATGAACTAATAAAGGAAGGAAGGAAGGAACGAACGAACGAACTCTGTATACTGTCTGTTGATTATTAAAACTAATTCCATCCAAAGAAGGCTAAAGTAAATCATCATGAAACTATTTTTTTCTCTTTATCATCCCTCGTTCACGCTGTCTCATCCATGTGTGTGTGTTTTCTGTGCTGTAGCTATGACAGTGATGGGTGGGGACACCCTCTGCCCGTGCAGACCTACCTGCACCAGGGATTGGAGGATGAGCTGGAGGAGGAGGAGGAGCGTGTCCCGACTCCGCCCGTCCGCGGCGTGGCATCGTCTCCTGCGGCCATGTCCTTCGGGAAGCAGTCCACGGCCACGCTGACCCCGTCCCCTCGAGACGAGACGCAGCCCATGCTGCACACACATCTGGATGAGCTGGCGAGGCAGTACCAGCTGGACATGGCCAAGCAGACATGGTGAGGAGCCAAGCACTGTCACGGGGTTTTACTTTCTTACCTCCAGAAATCTGCTGACTTTATAGAAAAATATGTATATACAAGAATTTTATATTTTATTATTTCAGTTTGAAGAAATTACAGAGAAAAAAATATCTTTATATTCATCCTTTCATCTCTTTTAATTTAGTATAGCATTTATTTTCTCATTTTATGTAATTTCTTTTTTTCTTTCTTTCTTTCTTTCTTTCTTTCTTTCTTTCTTTCTTTCTTTCTTTCTTTCTTTCTTTCTTTCATTTTTTCCTTGTTTGTGTATTTCTTTCCATCTTTCATTTTCTTTCCTTATTTCATTTCTCCCCTTTCCTTTTTCCTTCTTTTATTTCTTCTTTTATTTCTATTTCTTTTATATATGTACAGCCTTTTCTTTCTTTCCTTCTTTCATTTCCTTTATTTTTTCTTTCCTCCGTCTGCAGCATTGGCACAGTGCTTTGAAATGAAATATGAACTCAATGCAAAGGTCCAGACTGTAATTTATACCAAAAAAAAGTTCTTTAGATGTCTAAATACAGACTGCTCTCAGCCGCATAACCACACCATTTAACTTCCTGGCAAAACCAATTAATCACAATCCTCTGGCTAATTTTTCAAACTTTCTTTTCAGACCTGGAGAAAAAAAAAGAAAATCAAAGGGCTGGTATAAATGCTAAGACCCTATTTAAAATTGTTCTCTGGTGCATGTCAGCATTCCGTTTTTATGGCTTTCATGCAAAGCAAATGAGCCACATGCTTCATCCTGTCCCTCAGTCCTGAAACCTGGCACATGTTCATTTCTGCACTCCCTCACGGGGAATAGGCTCTGCTTGTCAAGAAGGAAATGTCATGTTACTTGTGTAATGTCTACATTGCTTCAAGTAAATCTTTGACAACAGAGAAGAGCCCATTATTATACCCAAATCCAGGCATAGCCACATCAAAGATGCTCACATTGACACTCACGTACACACTAACATGTACGCTCTGGGCCTGTCAGCGGACCTGGCTGTTTAGGAGGTGACAGCTACGAAGCTAGCATGCCTGTGGAGCTTGGTATTGTATCCTCCTCAGCTGCAATTAGCGGGGGTCATTGTGTTAGCATGCAAAGAGCGGCAGCGTAGAATTAGCCGAATTGTCCCGATTCATCTGAAGCTTGACGTGGAGCGTTCCAGGAATTGCAAATTTGCTGTGACAGATACCTCCTCCTCTACATGTTTCCCATTCATCTCGCTGCGTCTCTTGACACCTTTTGTCTCTGGCTGACATCCTGTCTGAGCCCCCACTCAAATATGGAAATGTCTGGGCTTGGTGTGATATGTGTGTGTGTGTGTGTGTGTGTGTGTGTGTGTGTGTGTGTGTGTGTGTGTGTGGTGATGTGTTTTATTTTATGCAGGCACATGCAGGGAGGCCCATATCCCCCTCAAGCTCCTGCTCCTCCCATAGGCTACATGTCCAGCACCCTCATGTCCGACATCGAGACAGATCTTCCTGATGAGGATGAGGACGATGAGGACGAGGAAGAGGAAGATGAAGGTTATGAGATGTCTCCACCACCACTCCGGGGCATTGAACACACACCTGGATCCAGCATGGACAACTTAGACAGCTCAGTAACAGGTGAGATTCTCCATCCGCTCCTTGAGGTCTTTAAGACAGTTGTAATATTTAAGGACGTAAACCCCTAATGTTTACACAGCAGTGTGTAATGACCATTTGTAGTGTCCAAAAATATTGTTATTATTTCTGCCTAAATATAATTTTGCAAACTAAACAATAGAGAGCTTTAAAATTCACACTACCACATTATACAGTGCTACAATATAACCACTGTGCCACATAGTGTAATATTGTATAATATGTAATGCCTTAGTATGGTACAGTACAGTATAGTGTATTATAGTGTGGGGTGGTGTATAGTGTAGCATGTATTAGTGTGGCATGGTATAGTGTGTGGTATAAGTATAGTATAGTATAGGCATGGTATGGTACAGTAGTATTGTAAGGTATAAGTATACTATAGTATAGTATAATACAGACATGGTATAGTATATGCATGGTATGGTACAGTAGTATAGTATGGTATAAGTATACTATAGTATAGTATAGTACAGACATGGTATAGTATACACATGGTATGGTACAGTAGTATAGTATAGTAGAGTATAGTATAGTATAGAATAGATATGGTATGGTACAGTAGTATAGTATGGTATAAGTATACTATAGTATAATATAGTGTAGAATAGTATAGTATAGGCATGGTATGGTACAGTAGTATAGTATGTTATAAGTATACTATAGTATAGTATAGTGTAGTGTAGTGTAGAATAGTATAGTATAGGCATGGTATGGTACAGTAGTATAGTATGGTATAAGTATACTATAGTATAGTATAGTGTAGTGTAGTGTAGAATAGTATAGTATAGGCATGGTATGGTACAGTAGTATAGTATGTTATAAGTATACTATAGTATAGTATAGTGTAGTGTAGTGTAGAATAGTATAGTATAGGCATGGTATGGTACAGTAGTATAGTATGGTATAAGTATACTATAGTATAGTATAGTGTAGTGTAGTGTAGAATAGTATAGTATAGGTATGGTATGGTACAGTAGTATTGTATGGTATAAGTATACTATAGTATAGTATAGTACAGACATGGTATAGTATATGCATGGTATGGTACAGTAGTATAGTATGGTATAAGTATACTATAGTATAGTATAGTACAGACATGGTATAGTATACACATGGTATGGTACAGTAGTATAGTATAGTAGAGTATAGTAGAGTATAGTATAGAATAGATATGGTATGGTACAGTAGTATAGTATGGTATAAGTATACTATAGTATAATATAGTGTAGAATAGTATAGTATAGGCATGGTATGGTACAGTAGTATAGTATGGTATAAGTATACTATAGTATAGTATAGTGTAGTGTAGTGTAGAATAGTATAGTATAGGCATGGTATGGTACAGTAGTATAGTATGGTATAAGTATAGTATAATGTAGAATAGTATAGGCATGGTATGGCACAGTAATATAGTATGGTATAAGTATACTCTAGAATAGTGTAGAATAATATAGTGTACTATGGGTTATGCTACACTATACTATGTTTTTATAGTACCACTCTGGTTCACAGTGGAACACAATGTTAATATGATACAGTATGACTATAATGTAGTATACTGTGATTTATAGTTTCCTATGGTACATCATAATGTACTATACTATTATGTGCAGCTCTGTGCTTTGCTACAGAATATTATGCTTTTACTCTACAATACTACACCATGATTATACTATACTATACTACACTACACTATACTATACTACACTATACTTTGCAACTATTTGGCTTACTCCACAACGCTCTGGTTATATTACTGTGTAATATGTGGTTTTATGGGACTTTATGCTTATACTATTGGAACACTGTTGAGTATGCAGTCATTTTACTGTAGTATAACATTTTACTGTAGTATAACATTTTACTGTAGTATAACATGACTATACTACACTATGCCCTTATGGGTTAACACCAATTTACACTCTATAGTGTAATACAACACTATTCTATACTATACCATACTATACTATACCATACTATACCATTCTATACTATAATATACTATACTATAGTATACTATACTATGCTATACTATACCATACTATACTATACCATACTATGCCATTCTATACTATACTATACTATACTATACCATACTATACCATTCTATACTATAATACACTATACCATTCTATACTATACTATACTATACCATACTATACCATACTATACTATGCTATGCTATACCATACTATACTATACTATACTATACTATGCTATACTATACTATACTATACTATACCATACTATACCATTCTATACTATACTATACTATACTATACTATACCATACTATACCATTCTATACCATACTATACCATACCATACTATACTATACTATACTATACTATACTATGCCATTCTATACTATACTATACTATACTATACCATTCTATACTATAATATACTATACCATTCTATACTATACTATACTATACCATTCTATACTATACTATACCATACCATACTATACCATACTATACTATACTATACTATACTATACTATACTATACCATACTATACCATTCTATACCATACTATACCATACCATACTATACTATACTATACTATACTATACTATACTATGCCATTCTATACTATACTATACTATACTATACCATTCTATACTATAATATACTATACCATTCTATACTATACTATACTATACCATTCTATACTATACTATACTATACCATTCTATACTATACTATACTATACTATACTATACCATACTATACCATTCTATACCATACTATACCATACCATACTATACTATACTATACTATACTATACTATACTATACTATACTATGCCATTCTATACTATACTATACTATACTATACCATTCTATACTATAATATACTATACCATTCTATACTATACTATACTATACCATTCTATACTATACTATACCATACCATACTATACCATACTATACTATACTATACTATGCTATACTATACTATACCATACTATACCATTCTATACTATACCATACTATACTATGCTATACCATACTATACCATTCTATACTATAATATACTATACCATTCTATACTATACTATACCATTCTATACTATACTATACTATACCATACCATACTATACCATACTATACTATACTATACTATACTATACTATACTATGCTATACTATACTATACCATACTATACCATTCTATACTATACCATACTATACTATGCTATACTATACTATACCATACTATACTATACTATACTATGCTATGCTATACTATACTATACCATACTATACCATTCTATACTATACTATACTATACCATACTATACCATTCTATACTATACTATACTATACTATACTGTACTATACCATTCTATGCTATACTATACTATACCATACCATACTATACCATACTATACTATACTATACTATACTATACCATACCATACCATACTATACCATTCTATACTATACTATACTATACTGTGTTTTTGGTAACTTTACTCTGGTTTACAGTGGAACTCTATGGTAGTACTCTGGTACAGTATGATCATATTGTAGTATACTGTTATTTAATATGGTACATCATGGCTATACTACACTATACCATGGAACATTGAGGCTATATGTTGGAAAACTCTTTTTTACGGTACTTTATGGTTTTGCGCTTGTAAAAATATTCAATCCTACATCTGTAAAAGGATAAGTGCAGCTCACATTCTTACTCCACTAGAGGCATAACTGTTTAATTTGTTTTTTATCTCAGCGATCTTTTCCCTATTTCAAGCAGTTTAATTCAGTTCAATCCCTAGCTGGACTCCAGCATGAATTGGGACAAAGGGAAAAATCCAACTGACCTTCAGAATCAGGCAGAAAAAAAGTCCATTATGCATCAGCTCCTTCTGTGAGGGAGATCACAGTGTCCTTATCCAACTGCAGATCAAATTACAGCTCAAGCCCACATGCAGGTCAGAGATAAAACAACGGAAATAACAGCTTGCCAATGATTCCTAATCTAAAAGCGACAAATTTCATCTTATCTCTTTATGGTTGCGTTAGCAGTGTTTACCAGAGGAGTATTCACAAATGTTTGTGCGTATTTACTTACATGTAGCATGTAGAGATATAGTTTGAATGATTTCTTTTAGTCTAAATCAGTTCACACAATTTAGATCGTATAAAAAGTTATGAAGGTCGAGGTTAAGGTTAGAGGCTGGGATGAACCTCACTCACCCTTGCTTCAGTCCATACATATTTCTCATGAGATCATTTGACAATTCTAAACTTTACCAGATTTGCTTATGTTTGAAGGAGAGGAAGGCCATCACACCCTGCCAAAAACACACCTCATACCTACGTGAAAATGAGCGCATTCAATTTAAATTGAGTTTGTTCAGGATGTTTTTCAGGGCCAAACATTACTGAATTAAAATTAATTGAGAAAAGATAAGAAAAGTCCATGAATTTTAAAAAAGGCTATGAAATTGAGAAGAGAGAAAAAAACAGGAGTGTAATGAAAACCGAAAGAGAGAGAGAGAGAGAGAGAGAAATAGACACAAAGAAAGAAAGAGTAAGAGGAACTGGAAGTGCATCACATTTATATTACCGCTAAGCAAAAAAAAAAAATTGGAACAAGTCTCACGTTCAGCTATTTTCCCCGTTCCATCCAGAAAGAGTCATTTCCATTTTTACAACGCATTGAAAAGGTTTTATGAGCCGTCTGTCATAGCGGACACATGAAGGGTATGACATCGCAGGACTGGAAACAGTGAGTCTATTCTTCTCCCGTCACAGGAAAGAGGACGTTAAAAAAACACGATGGCTTTCCATGAAGGCTGGAGTATACAGTATAGTATATGTTTTATCAAAATGGCTGACATGTTTCATGCTCTTTTTCCGACTAGTGGTGAATGTAATTTTCCGGATTGTTACCCTTACTGGTGAGGGATTTGATTTCAGAGAACACCTCCCCAAATCAGAGTGCGGATATCAGATTCATGAAAAATGAAGAAGGTGAAGAAAGAGAGGAGGTTAGGATCTGTGAAAGGGAGAGAGAGCAGTATATGAAAGGAGACGCTGGGAAAAAAAGACAGAGAAGTTGAGCCGGAGACAAGCTTGCTAGAGCTATGAGATGCACTTTTCTCTGTGGCGTGATGGAGCGGTAGCTTTGCTGGCTTTGACACCTCGCTGTGCTGATATATTTAGGGGAATAGAAGGTGAAGGCCTCGACCTAATCCACTGCATCTCCCTGCCAGTGTGTTATTCTGCAAACAGACTACTTCCCTTTATCTCTACACCACGCTGCCTCACTCCCCGCTCTCCTGACAGACCAGCGAAAGAAGAAAGAGACCACGACTACTTTTTCTTTTCTAACAGAGGTGTTGAAAACATGCTTCTGCTGTGAAAAAAAAGGAGTAACAGTGTGTGTGGATAAACTATACACTGAGAAAAAAACGTTCAAATTGTTCCCCGGGGGGAATCCAGTGTTGTACATCATTATGATGTTATGCTAGTCTGCTGAACGATGTAGCTCTATGCATCGAGGTTATATTACTCTATACTGTGGTTTAACTGTACCATATGGATTTACTATATTTCACTACACTACAGTGTTACTATGGTTCTACTACATTGTACAATATCATATAGTTTTAATATGCTACGCCGAACGTCATTGTTTTACTCGATTGCACAGTAAAAATTCTTATAAACTCAGATTCTCCTGTACCCCTAAAGCTGAAAAGCACTTTTGTACAAGCAGCCATGAAAACGGTCTGCTTCATTTAAGTATATTTTATAAGCAAGCGTGCTTTATGAGCTTTGTAACGTCTCCAATGAGCTCACTCCCCAAGCGGCGTGGTTGACCACGCTCTCATAAACGCTATCATATGACCCAAAGGCGACCAGATACGTTGGTTCATCAAGAGGAATAATTACGATGCTTAATGATATGCATATGAGGGGCAGGAGCTGGTATAAATCAGCTTTAGTGGCAGTGGGGTGCTGGATGGCTTTTATGACCCAGATAACACGGCTTAGCCGAGCCCAGAATATTAACCCTACACCGTTCGGAGCACTGCTTCTGATTAGTTAAATTATGTGGCCAAAATGTTTCCACATGGTACTGGTCCTTTAAAAGACTCTAACAGTGGAATTTCGGCATATGAATGCCCTCCGTTAAAAATTTTCGTCTTAAGAATTGTATTGTATTGGTAGGGGCATAACAAGCATTTTCGGCATACGAACGAACCGAACCGAACACCAGCTAAGTTACACGTACACCTGGGAGCCGTTCAAAACTTTGCGTCAGTGGAAAGCCGAGCGAAGCTAATTTTTGATTTCTGATTTATTTCCAGTCGGTGAAAGCTGTTTGGAAAAAGTCAACCAACGACATCAACGTTTCCTTCGGCATGTGTTCAAAAGCTTGTTGATTTTTCGGGTGTTTTTTTGTTGACAGATCGGTGGCGTGGGTGGTCTGTTCTATTTTTAGCCCAAGCTTGGTGGCACGACTTCCTGTGAGGAGCCGTGACATGGAATGCTTGGCTTGGGTCAGTTCTTTGTAAGCAGCCATACAGTTTACATACGCTTCGTATCGGTCATATTGGTCATATTTTTGGGCGGCTGGAACGGATTATCTGCATTTACATTATTTCTTATAGGAAAATTCATTTCGCAATACACACTTTCACCTTAAGAACTTGCCTCTAGAACCAATTAAATTCATATGCTGAGGTTCCACTGTATTTATTTTAGAGAACCCTATACTGTATATACTGTATGCTTAACTGAGTGTTCTGAGTGTTTTTTTTTTTCAATCAAAGGCACACAACAACCTAACATTGTGACAATGTAAAGTCCAATATGTCTTTTAATGATCATTATTCATAATTAATAATTAATTATTGAACACCACATAATACCGAAGCCCTTAAACTCATGTCTTTATTAATAGCTCATTCACAATAACAAGCTATTCTATAATTTAATAAATTTAAATATAACCAATGATACAGTGAAGTTTTCTGTAAGCAGGTGTTTTCATTTAGTTTTGTTTATGTATGGAAGGAGTCTCCAGTGTCAGTTCCCTATAGACCCTAATGTGGTTCGATCACTTGTTTTATATGTGGTATGTGGAACCCAAAACTATTTCTTTATACAGAATAATTTAAAGGTTAAAAATATAAAAAATATTTTTTAAATCTAAATTTAGATGGTTCTTTATTATTATTATTATTATTATTATTATTATTATTATTATTATTATTATTATTTATTTATTTTTTTATTTTTTTTTTTTTTTTTATCATCTCAGTTTGAATTATTTTACCAATTTAATCAATTAATATTATTATTATTATTATTGTTGTTGTTGTTGTTGTTGTTATTATTATTTTTTTATTATTTTTTTTTTCTATAAATACTTTCAAAACATCTCATAACACCAAAATTTGCATAACACCAAAAAGTAATGGCACACATTTCACCTAACGCATTGTTTCAATTATAGAAGCATTTTAATATCAAAACTCAAATTAATTTCTTTCCAAGTGGTTCTATTGCCCAAGTGCAGAACCCCATGGTTCTGTATAGAACCTCAAGGAAGTTTTTTTGTTAAGTCTTTGGTCTAGAGCAGTTTCTTGGTAATGTAACAAGCTGCATTTTTTTTGTCTTTGGAATCAGCTGTTCTACTAAACTAGCATGTTCCACCATTTTAAATGTAACTATAAAAGGATAAAATGTACAGCACATTTTTGGTATTCTAAGACAATAATTAACTTCAGGGATGTAACAGTAATTCCGTCTTGCTACATTTCAGGAGATATGTATTAGAAATGACGTTCTGAACGTTCCGTTAGCAGACGAGTCGTCTTTTCTTTTCTTTCTTTTTTTTCAGCTCCTGACCTCATTTCCACTCTAACAGGAAGAAATGCGGTACAGCATTTTGGAAATACATTTAGCTGAATCTCTATTAGCGATGACATCCCATCCTCTCGCAGGGTGTGTTAGCAGAGTGTGGGCTTTCATCGAACTGCACTCTGTCTGTGTAGGGTTTTTTCTTTCTTTCTATGGAGTCTGTCCTTCTGATGTGGAGTAGCGCAGGGCCTCGGCACACACTTTGGCACCACACCTCATTCATTAAATTCAGTGTTGCTTTGTTGAAAGATGGGCTCAGGGGAAGCAAGGATTTTTTTTTTCTTTTGGTAGAGAAACAAAGCCGTTTCTGAGCAGAGACAGGAGGTGATTTAGCTTTCCGAGCCTTTCTTTCGCTTGTGCTATTTCAAACAATATCCTGCTTTATGTTATTTCCTAAATTACTTTTTGTGTGCAAGAAATAAAACACAAAGCTGGGGTTGTGTATACTTGTGTATACCTAGTACGCTCAAAATAATAATTGCCTTACAGGTGTGTGTTCCTTTCAAATGCTGGCTGATTGAAATGCAGAAAAACGTCTCTTACATGCTAGAAAATAAAAATAAGGTGGGTGTGCGATTGTTTGTCCTCACGTGCCAATTTTCTTTCCTGCTATCTCAGTGAAGTTTACCAGCTCGGCATCTGAACAGTATGCTCGCTGGAAAATTTCACTAGGACACACTCAGGAGATGCTTTTCAAATTTGTTTCTATGGTAACCACACTAAAACGCTAGCTGTGGTGTTTCAGGGTCTGGTGTTTGTATGTAGCTCTTAACAAAATGAGGTACTAATCATTATAATGGGAAACTTCTGTTCTTTAGTTACACCTGAGAACCAGATTACTTTATCCAGATTGAGTCACATTTAAATGTTATGGAATTTACCAGATTCCATTATCCAGAGCAACTTACATTTATCTCATTTATACAGCCGAGCAATTGCAGGTTAAGGCCCTTGCTCAAGGGCCCAGGCAGAGGCAGATGATTGGGATTTGAACACATGTGTAACCACCTGAAGCGGGGATCAAACTCGGATCTCTCGGATCTGGTAGTCGTGATCACCTGTGTGCAGAAAATCAGACCCACACGCAGGATAAAATTAAAGCGCTGCTTTATTAACAAAACTAAAACAAGACTTACACAAGACACTGGACAAATACTACGTGAGTAATAAAAACATAACTATAACATGGGAACCTGGAAACACAACAGTGTCTAACCGCCCCACACAAATAAAAAAAAACAATGACTGACAACGACAGATACAAAAGACTGGTGTATATATAGGACAAAACATTAAGCTAAATATGGAACAGGTGACATGGCGGGAAAGTGGAACAAAAGGAAGGGCGTGGAACAACACGTGGGGAATACAGAAACAAGCGCCTGCCAGAACCCCCTCTGGTGGTCTGGCAGGGAATTGCCCTAGTAGCTCCCAAGAACACAACCTTCAGAGATGTAGTCCAGTGACTTCACGACTGAGCTGCTGTTGCCTACTGAGATGGTTGAGATGGTGTTTGTTAGATCGGAGAGTCATAATCAAACAGGGAACAATAATGCAAATTGACATGGTGTTTAAAAAGGTGTTTCCGAGGTTGTTGTCGTTGTTTTTTCTTGAATTCCAATTTTGTCCTGTGTCAGAGAAAGTGAAGGATGAGATTTCAGAGAATAAATCTACACTTCTGCGTCCAACTGTCTTAACTATCTGTTTAAAAATCTCTGAAAACTCACCTTTCTGAGTTAATGTCTCTAGCAGCATGTTGTAGCAAGTTTCTAGTACAATCAGATTACTTCAGCTAAATAATTTTCATAAATAAAAAACAAAACAAAAGAAGAGCTCTTACAGAATGACTCATGGTTAGAAAATACAGCCAGTTTGGATTGCTTCTGCTCCTGTATTTGATCACGTACTTGGACAGGGTTGGTCTGCTGAAATAGTTTGCTGGGTCCACGCCCAAACCATGGTCCACCAGTTGATGAGCCCTGGACTAGGAACAAAACCTGTTTAGCAAAGCCTGTTAGTGCACCTGTACTTTCTACCAAATATTAATAACTCAGCATGGACCATTGGTTTGTTAATAATAGGTGCTGCACCAGACAGTGATGTATAACTCCCACCATTGCTTGACTAAAGTGAGTAAGTATGGTAAACTCATTCATTGCGGCTGCTGCTTGTAGGCTCCATGGTGAACGGGTGGGGCTCGGCATCGGAGGAGGACGACCGTCCCTTTTCCAGCCACAGGTCCAGTGCGGGGAGCTCCTCCGAAGGCTCCCTGTTCACCCACTGCAGCTTTGCTCGTGCGCTGGCCGCGGCCGCCGATAAGGCAGGCTACCGCCTGGATGGCACCAGCCTCACCAAGAGAGGTTTGTCTGTCTGTTTGTGGTGGAGGGACACAGTGCATTTAAACCATTTCATCAAGACAGCGCTGTCTTCTTTCCTCATTGGCTGTTGCTTTGATTCATGCTCTGGGGTTTGAATTCTTGGCAAGTGGGTTGGTGATGGTACTAACACACTGATTGATGCTGCAATCATATCTGAAGTGTGTTTCATGCTGACCTCTGGGAGATGAGCATGGCGGTGGGTGAGTGGGTGACATTAACCTGGAATTAAAATGGATTGTTTTGCTTTTCTTTCGGTAGCTGCTTGACTTGCCTCTTATTGACTCTTGACAATGGCCGCCCTGATGATAATCACTTTTTCCATGATGTCCATTTCACCTTCTCAAAAGTGCTTGATGCACGGTGTTTGGTTTTGCCGCTATGAACTATCAAGGATGGCGACTGATCCGGATAGTTCTCATTTTTCTGATTCTTGCTGAACAAACATGACTCTCCATCACCTCACACCAGTGGTACGTCTCAATCATAACCATGGTTCTGTTCCCCTCGTACAGATCAATGCCTGGCCCTGAGACCTCGCCCTGCCAGTCCATTCTCTACAGATGGCAGCACTGTGGGAACGCACAGCCTCGGCCATCAACGGGCGGCACGGCCCACTCGCAAAAACAGAGGACCAGGTACGGCTGTGCACCGCAGGGATACTAGTGCTGATGGTAAGACCTGACACTGGAGCATTCTTGAAGGGTTTGACCAAGTCGCATAGCCAGGAATTACATTTCAGGGGGTAGGGTCACTGATATAAGAAATATACTAAATACAAAAATCAAACCACTATGTAGTAGAGGTGGTGGTGTTCAAAATTTGTCATTTAATTAATATTCGTCAATAAATTATCCAAGTTTACTAGTTTAGTTGCTTTGTTTCACTCATTTATCTAGGTAAATATGACTGTAGATCTAAAAGTCCTTTTCAGAAACACTGCTGATTTAAAAAATCTAGTTTCTTTGAACTGAAGAAATTTAAACTGACTTAAATTAAAAAACTTACATTTTTCCACCATGCTAATAACGTCATGTCACTGGTTTATAAAGCTAGGGGGATTTCGAGGTCATTGGAAGTTGATTTACACTCAGTGACAAAATAGCTGTTCAGAATGCTTGTGCTGCTTTTGGGTAAGATTGGTTAAAACCTGTGACCTCTGATAACCTCCTGCTCTTGCTGTTGTGTGTGTTTCAGACCTACCTCCACCTCCAGAGCCACCTCCGTGTCAGGGCCTGCGCATCCAGGGCCCGAGGAGCGTAGGAAACGTTGGCAGCCCTGGCGAGCGGAAGGCTTCTTCTCTGGAGAGGCAGCATATGGGAGGCCGTGATGAGGTGAAGAGCTCTCTGGAAAGGCAGACTCGTACATCTCTGGAGCGCCACAGACATGGCCAAGAAAGACTCGGCTCCATGGAGAGAGCAGAAGAGGCCAGGAGAGCACAGAAGAACGGCCCTGCTTCAGGTATAAACAGATACAGGATGCTTCATTGTAGTTTCTATTATTTCAAACAATATTTCTTTGGAACAAATTCCTGTGATTATTTACATTATACCAGCTATAAATCGGTGGATGGATGGATGGATGGATGGATGGATGGATGGATGGATGTTTGGATGTTTGGAGAGGGATGGATGGATGTATGGATGGATGGATGTATGGATGGATGGATGGATGGATGGATGGATGGATAGATAGATAGATAGATAGATAGATAGATAGATAGATAGATAGATAGATAGATAGATAGATAGATAGATAGATAGATAGATAGATAGATAGATCAGGGTGGTGAATGGATGGATGGATGGATGGATGGGTGGGTGGGTGGGAGCTAAGGTGGGAGCTAAGGTGGGAGCGAGGGTGGGAGCGAGGGTGGGAGCGAGGGTGGATAGATAGATAGATAGATAGATAGATAGATAGATAGATAGATAGATAGATAGATAGATAGATAGATAGATAGATAGATAGAGCGAGCCTTAGGCCTGCCCAAAGTTTTCTTAACTAACTTCTTTAACTTTTCCCCCCAAAAAATGACAGTTTTGAAACTCATGGTGCTTTACGAATTTCTCCATCTCCGTAAAGGGAAAAAAACAGAACTGAATAATTGCCATTGTCACTGAATCACATTCTCAAATCCTCACCATTGTTCAGCAGAGAGTCAGATCTATTCAAACGTCACAATGGCACAATTAACACTCTCGTTCTGCTCAACGTTTTCTAGCACAGCGCCGTCAATTTTCTGGCTGCTGTACGTGTTTCAAAGTATGAAGCTAATCAAGCGAGTTATGAGCAAGTTGTCAAAGTTCTGAGCTGAGAGAGCTAAACTTTCTAGCTCAGCGTGATCACCGGGGGACCGCCAACTCCAGATGTGACCCTGGTGTTCAATTAGGAAGCCTGCTGTGAGGAGAAAGGACCTGTAGACTGACTTCTGGTCTCCAGCTGCAGGCAAAATGGAGACACACACACACATACACACTGCAAATCAGCCTTCTCACTTGCCTGTGAGATCATTAAGCCCAAATGCTTTAAAGGTCAGATGAAGTCAGTAGTCATGGCTGGCTTCTTGAGCTTCTGGTAACAAGTCTAACAAGGTCTCCAACATGGTTGGTGTTGCATGAAGAGCCTGATGGAACCTGGTTCTTTAATTTTGAACTTTCTCACGATGTTTCCTCCTTTTCAGAACGCTTACGGGGTTTTTTTGTTTGTTTTTTTTTTCTGTATGTCGTTGTCCAGAAGAGGCCATGCCACCTTATAGCAAACCATCATTCCCATCTCCTGGGGGTCATAGTTCATCTGGAACCACATCCTCCAAAGGATCGACGGGTCCTCGTAAAGGAGAGGGGTCACGAGGTCAACACCAGCGCTCCAACACCGAACAAGGCGACTCCGGATACGTCGGGACTAGCGGCCAGGGACAGTACTCCGGAGAGTTATGTAAGTCACTTTGGATATTAATTATTTATTTTATATCACTGTCAAGTGTGCATATTTGATTCATTTACTATAACAGCAACAAATCAGATCACGTTTTCTGTCACGAATACTTTAGCATTTCTATAGTAACCGCACTTGTACCAGCTCTCGACTAGGAATATAAAACTGATTAATGGAAAAAATGTTTATTATAGATTTTCCTAAAGTGAGGAGATGTTTATTTACCATGTATGGAAGAAGTCTCCAGTGTCTGTGTTTTAACGACTTTCTCGGAATTACTGCATGTCATTTATTTCGGCAGAAATTTGATCGTAAATATGGACACAGGTACAGAGAAATCATGTGAATGAAACATTAGAATCGACCCAGAGCTAAGACACACAATTCAAAATGGATACATACACAGAAAGCTGATTCAGAACAAAACACTGAAAAATGAGTCAGATTTCAATGAACGACTGAACGAACGGCTGGTGGACTAAATGACAAATTTAAAACGAGCAGAAAAGATGATAAAGCTGTGAAAGATAACAGAACCTACTTGGGGGCAAAACCACAGACATGAACTTTTTTCCTCACTGATAAAAGTGAAAGCGTGAGACGAGCCGTTATTTAAAGCGGCCGCTCGCTGGATTTATCCAATCAGGGTTGTTGATGCGTGAATATGCAAATGAGAAGAAGGTTAAGGCGGGGTTTAGGGATGTACAGTGTGAAAGATCAGATTATGAAGAGCCAGGATTCAGTGTTAACCCCGGGGAAGTAGGAGCAGTGTGAAACCTCCAACTACATAAACCCAGGTTTCTGTTTAAACGGAGTGCTCTAGGACCCAGGGGAAACATTTCCGTACTAATTTGAAATTGTTTTGTGTTTCTGACAGAGTGGGAAGCTGTGGATCAAAGCTGGAATTAAATAAGAAAAAAAAAAAGAAAATGCTTTTTTCCTGTCCCGGAGATACGCTCGGTGCGACAGACTCGTACAGCGCATCAGAAGGAAGAACCGACCGTGTAGAAGGTTGAAGACGGAAACCACGTGATGTAAATAAAAAAAAGACAGACAGTCCCGCCATGTTGATTTGATGTTTTCTGTCCTTTTTTCAAGAACAAATGAAATACTTTTAAACACTTCAGTACTGACAGCCATTCATGCAGAGAAGAAGAAGAAGAAAAATGTTTAAAAAATACACACACAAAGAAGAATCTTGAAAATTTTTGAGTCCTTCTGTGAACTGGGGAAAAAATATTCCTGTAAATATGAAATTTCTCATCGAAAATCGTTATTGCATCGCTATGCAAGCCGGATTCCGTTCGCTCACTTTTTCATTACTCTTTCTTTCTAATATATGTGAATTGGAATTTGAAATTTTGGAAGGAAGATTTCTCCATCCATCCATCCATCCATCCATCCATCCATCCATCCATCCATCCGTCCAGTTATCTGAGGTTTTCTTTTATTGTTGTTATTATTAGAATGATTTTCTTTTGCACTGCAATTTTGGTGAAAAGCAAAAAAAAAAAAAACCCATGGCTCCCGCTGACATGAAGCACTGGGGCAGAGGAGATTCTATGACTTGGAGAAGAAGGAGAAGTTGCTGTACTGTAACTAGAGAAAATAAAAAAAAAAACGCATATAGCCATGTACAGAGATATATTAAAGTATGCTTGTGTGTTCAGTGCAGGATTTGTTAGTGGAGATAAGAGGCAGAGTTGCACGCTGTGGGGTTGAGGTCTGAGAGAACCTGATGATGGAGGGACGGGAAATATGTTTGAATAATAATTAAAAAAAAAAACTGAGTAAACTTTCCAAAAAGTGCACCAATACACCAGTGAGATAAAATATTATGACCACATGACCCCAAGACAAGAAACTCTACAAGATCTCTGAAGGTGTGCTGTGGTTTCTGGCACCAAGACAGCAGCAGACCTTGTAAGTCGGATCGGATCGGACTTGTTTAACCAGAACATCCCACAGACGCTTGATCAGAATGGGATCTGAGGCATTTGTTCCTCAAACTGTTCCTGAACAACTGCTGAAAGACTCCCTCTGCTGCTAGGAAACAGGACTGCCCTGATGCCTGGTCCTCACTGATAGGGAAGTTGTAGCTCCATTGATCAGAAGGTTGTGAGTTCAAATCCCTTGATCAAGGCCCCAAACCCTCAACTGCACACTTATAATATAATTGAGATAAACGTAAGTCGCTCTGGGTAAAGGCATCTGCAGTAGGTGGCACGTGTCAGAATGATATCCACGTGAAAGAACCTCTGCCTCCATGAGCTTGTCTTGTCTCTGCCTCCACGAGCGTCCTGGTGATGTAACAGGACCTTTCTGATCCATCTGACCAGATAAACACCCTTGCTCCAGGGTCTGGTTCTGATACTCATGTGTTGGGGGTGTGGTAGCTGAGTGGTTCAGGTGTTGGGCTACTGATCAGAAGATTATGAGTTTGAATCCCAGGTCCACCAAGCTGCCACTGCTGGGCCCCTGAGCAAGGCCCTTAACCCACAATTGCTCAGTTGTATAAAATGAGATCAAAATGTAAGTCGCTCTGGATAAGTGACAGACATGTAAATGTGCACACTGTAGGTGCTTGTGATCATGGACAGGTTCAGCATGGACACTCTGCTGGTCTGTAGCTTCACCCTTCTGTACTCAGATGGGACAGCTTGCACGGCTATGGTGTGTGTATCCATGAGCTTTTCTCCAGTCAGTGGTTTGTTAATAAATACTCAGCACTGCTAGCCTCACTGTTTCAGAGATCCTCTGAGCCAGACGCTCAGGTGGTCTTTACACCTGGATCCAACACTTCCACTGTGAAGTTTACATCACCCCAGACTTTTACATTAGGTGAAGTTGGTCATAGTTTTTTAGCTCATTGGTGTTTCATACCAAATGGATCTTATGTCACGTAACACTCCTTCTCACTGTTTGCTTGCTTGTGTATCTCTCTCTCTCTCTCTCTCTCTCTCTCTCTCTCTCTCCCTCTCACTGTCTCTCTCTCTCTCTCTGTCTCTCTCTCTCTCTGTTTGTCTGTCTGTCTCTATTCTTTCTCTCTCGCTCTCTCTCTCTCTCTCTCTCTGTCTCTCGCTCTCTCTCTCTCTTTGTCTGTCTGTCTCTATTCTTTATCTCTCTCTCTCTCTCTGTCTCTCTCTCTCTGTTTGTCTGTCTGTCTCTATCTCTCTCTCTCTCTCTCTCTCTCTCTCTCTCTCTCTCTCTCCCCCCCCTCTCACTGTCTCTGTCTCTGTCTCTCTCTCTCTCTCTCTCTCTTTCTCTCTCTCCCCCCTCTCAGTCTCTCTGTCTCTCTCTCTCCCCCTCTCACTGTCTCTGTCTCTCTCTGTCTCTCTCTGTCTCTCTCTCTCTCTCTCTCTCTCTCTCTCTCTCTCTCCCCGCTCTCTCTCTCTGTTTGTCTGTCTGTCTCTATTCTTTATCTCTCTCTCTCTCTCTGTCTCTCTCTGTCTCTCTGTCTGTCTCTCTCTTCTTCCTATTCTTTCAGCCTCTCTCTCTCTCTCTCTCTCTCTCTCTCTCTCTCTCTTTTCTCTCTCTCTCTCTCTCTTCTCTCTCTCTCTCTCTCTCTCTCTCTCTCTCTTTCACTCTCCCTCCATCAGACATCAAGCTGACAGTGTTGAAGCTGATCATGTCCTAAGTTTTCATGTAATTTATGATCGCGAACATTTTTTTTTCCCTCCTCCGGTTTGTTTTTCTTTCCTCCTCAGAAAGACGGATCAGTAAGCACTTAAAACACGAGCGATTTTAAAAGCCATATGAACAAGAATAGCGTGTATGTTTCTTCTGAAATCATACACATCTCCTGTTTTAGTGCTTTCACTAAACAAAACGCTGGCGTGCTGAGCGCCATGAAGAGCTCGTCTCTGCGGCGGCGCAGCTGGAGAGCCACTTACAACCATCTTTTGTGTGGATTTTTGGATTTTTTTGTTGAAACACTAATTTATTACACGAGTCTTACAAACGAACTGCGATTTAAAAAAAAATTTAAAAATCCGTTAGAGACGAGGAATGACTAACTCTGACGAATTGTTTTATAATCAAACAATATTTATTCCTACATTTTAGTTTTAAAGCACTTTTTATTTTTTTTTATTTTCTAATTAAACGATGAGGATGATGACGATGATGACGATGATAATTCCGAAGACCGAATTCCAGCTGCATCTTAATCTATGCAGAGAATCGTCCTCGAATGCGGAACAGCGGCTAGTAGGTCCACAATTAACGTTACGTAGCAAACACTTTAGCATGCTTGCGCGTTTGCTAACAGCGTACAGTATAGATGCTATGAGATCACGATCACGATCACGATGATAATCTCTGAAGCACGTGCCGGCGAATCTAACGGCCGATCCCTCACTGCCGACTGACCGTGCGGCATTTCCAAAAGTTCTTTTAACTTTCACTTTTTTTTTTCATCATTTCCTTTTTTGTGTGTGTTTTCTAAAAATTAAATTAATTTATGTAAATTGTAAAATAAATAAATAAATAAATAAATAAATAAATAAAAAAATAAGAATAAAAGCTGTTTTTTTTTTTTTTTTTTTTTTTTTTTTACTGTCAAGCCTTCAGCAGAGTAATCTGGAACAATGACTGTTTAGTTTTGTTTTTATTTTATTTATTTATTTTTTTAATATAAAGGCTGTTGCTCGGATTTTTTTCGCTTTCTCCGACTGACTGGTGTCCTGTCACGTTTACGTTTCTCTCAGAACGCCATGTTTTTTGTTTTTTAGCGCCCGGTTATTTGGAAAAATGAGGTGCGGAGAGTATCTCAGGTTATTTTACATATATTTTGGTGGTGTCATGTGTGTGTGTGTGTGTGTGTGTGTGTGTGTGTGTGTGTGTGTGTGAGTGTGGGTGTGTATATATGTGTATATATTCATATGTATCCTCACACAGACGGCCATTTCGAGTTTGCTAATGAAATTTCTTCTTCGTGTGTACGATGGGTTTCTGTGTCTTTTATTTTTATTTTTATTTTTTTATTTTTTTATTTTGGATTTAATTTCCCCTCCTCTTCACGGTGGAATGCCTCGTGGTGTCATCAGAAAATGTGCCGGTTCACTTTATGTCCATAAAAACTAAGATGTCAGTTACAGAAACATACCAAAATTAATATCGATATTTCTAACGTCTAATGCATTTAGTGTCTTTTTTAATGCTAATGTATTTTTTTTTTCTCTTAAAAAAAAAAAAAATAAAAGGAACAGTGTTGTTGTTTTTTTGTATTTATTAAAATAATAAAGGTATATTGTGGAAAAATGCATAAAAAAAATTTGTTGAATATGAAACGTTTCTCCGTCACCTTTCGCCTTTTTTTCATTCTTATAATTTTTTTTAAATTGTTATTTTTTAATATATATTTCTCAGCCATGGCAAGCAATGTGAGACGCCACGTTATTTTGTGACCCTGCTGCTTCCTCATCCTCATCAGGCGTATAAAGGGGGGAAAATGGAAAGGTTATCCTCTTTTATTTTGTCATATTTTTGGAAGGTTCAGCCATGTTCTGCTCTGCTCTTTCTCTTCCTCGTCTCGATATTGACAAACTTTGTAGCTTATTATTCATGTGTGCTGCCTTTTTACTAAAAAAATGGAAGAATTAAAAAAAAACAAAAAAAACAGGAAAATGTGAAAAATGTCAGGCGACATCTCTCTCTCTCTCTCTCTCTCTCTCTCTCTCTCTCTCTCTCCCCCCTCTTTCTCTCTCTCTCTCTCCCCCTCTCACTGTCTCTCTGTCTCTGTCCTCCTGTCTCTCTCTCTCTCACTCTCTCACACTCTCTTTGTCTCTCTCTCTCTGTCTCTCTTTCTCTTTCACTCACTCTCTAGCTCTCTCTCTAGCTCTCACTCTCTCTCTCTCTTTCTCTCACTCTTTCACACTCTCTCTGTCTCTCTCTCTAGCTCTCTCTCTGTCTCTCTCTCTTACGAACTCTCACACTCTCTGTCTCTCTCTCACGTACTCTCTCTCTCTCTCTCTCTCTCTCGCTCACTCTCTAGCTCTCTCTCTCTAGCTCTCTCTCTCTCTCTCTCTCTCTTTCTCTCACACTCTCTTTGTCTCTCTCTCTCACGTACTCTCACACTCTAGCTCTGTTTCTCTCTCTCCCTCTCTTTCTCTCACTCTCTAGCTCTCTCTCTCTCTCTCTCTTTACTCTCTCTCTCTTACTCTCTCTCTCTTTCTTACTCTCTCCACAAGCCCCGCCTCGTTTTTTCAGTCCTTCCTGTAACGTCTTCACTTGCATGTCCTTGTTGGAGAACAAAAAGGATAAAAAATGGAGCGTGGACACACTTTTCTCCACCTTTTCTCACTTCCATGTCCTGTAAAATAAATCCTGGGTTTTTTCTTTGCTTTTTCCTTGTATCTGGATCACAAATAAAATATTTTTGAAAAACAAAAAACACGCCTTTTGACATTCTGGGAATTGAATGTTAATGTACTGACAATATGGTGTGTGTGTGTGTGTGTGTGTGTGTGTGTGTGTTAGCCAGCTCAGCTCAGCTAATCAGTATTCTGCTGCACTCAGTAAGCTAGCATCAAACAGAAAGCTAAATGTGTGGAATTATTCAGACAGACCGCTTGGTCTTTGAAGAACTCACAGGAGAAATGCGAAACATGATGCGCCTCAGATCTACGCTTTGACCTCTGACTTTAACCATCATCTGCCCTGCATTCTGATCCATCGCTAATCTCAAATCGTTCATGATGACGAAATGAAGAGACAGAGCTTCGATAAAAGCTGATTTAGCTTGAACATTTACATAAAGGAGGGAGGAGGGAGGCACGGTGGCTCGGTGGCTTAGTGGTTAGTACGTTTGCTTCACACTTCCAGCGTTGGGGGTTCGATTCCCACCTCCGCCGTGTGTGTGGAGTTTGCATGTTTCCTCTCCTGGTCCCAAGACATGCATTGTAGGTTGATTGGCATCTCTAAATTGTCTGTAGTGTGTGTGTGCCCTGCGATGGGTTGGCACTCCGTCCAGGGTGTATCCTGCCTTGATGCCCAATGACACCTGAGATAGGCACAGGCTCCCCGTGACCCGAGAATAGTTCGGATAAGCGGTAGACAATGAATGAATGAATGAATTTAAATAAAGGCATTCTAACAGGTTTGTACACTGATCGACCATAACATTATGACCACCTGCCTAATATTGTGTTGG